>JASPKZ010001200.1:2245000-2408525 GCA_030220185.1 Diploptera punctata | reverse complement strand
GGAACGTGAATATGCGGAAATCTGGCCAATGTGAACAAATTTATTGGTCCCCGGCAAAGTAATAGTAATTTTACATGTATTTATGTTTGGTATAAACGGATCATGTCCAACAAGGCCGGAAGGATATTTGTACACAATTCATTAACAATGTTTAAAGGCGTGAAAAATATAAAGAACAAATTATTTTCCACTTCATTGATTCTTCTTCTCTTCCTCTTCTCTTTTTCTTCTCCTTCTTCTCTTCTTTCCTTTTCTTTCTTATTCTCTTCTTTTTCTTCTTCTCTTCTTTTCTTCTTATTCTCTTCTTATTTTCTTCTTCTCTTCTTTTCTTTCTCCCTTCTTATTCTCTCTTATTTCTTCTTCTCTTCTTTCTTCGCCTTCTTGTCTCGTCTTATTATTTTCTTCTTTTTCTTCTTCTCCCACTTCTTCTCCTCTTCTTCGTCCCCTTCTCTGTCTTACTTTCTTCTATTCTTTATTCTGCTTCTCCTCTTCTTCTCCTCCTCTTCTTCTTCTCCTCTTCTTCTCTTCTACTTCTTCTCTTCTTCTTCTGTTCTTTTCTTCTTCTCTTCTTCTACTCTACTTCTCTTATTTTCTTCTTCCCTTCTTCTACTCTTCTTCTCTTCTTCCACTCTTCCTCTCTTCTTCTCTTCTCTTTCTCTTCTTCTTCTCTTCTCCTTCTCTTCTTCTTCTCTTCTCCTTCTCTTCTTCTTCTCTTCTCCTTCTCTTCTTCTTCTCTTCTCCTTCTCTTCTTCTTCTCTTCTCCTTCTCTTCTTCTTCTCTTCTCCTTATCTTCTCCTTATCTTCATCTTCTTATCTTCTCCTTCTCTTCCTCTTCTATTCCCTTCTTCCCCTTTTCTTCTAGTTTTCTTCTTCTCCTCTTCCTCTTCTCCTCTTCCTCTTCGTCATCTCTTCTACTTCTCTTCTTCTGTTTTTCCTTCTTCCTTTCCTCCTCCTCCCTCTCCATCCCCAATTTTCTCCTTGTCCTTCTCCATTTCTCTCATTCTCCATTTCTCTCCTTTTTCTCCTTTTTCTTCTTCTCCTTCTTTCCTGCTTCCCCTTCTTTTTTTTCTTCTTCTCTCCTTCTCTTTTCTTCTCCTCCCTTTCTCATCTTTTTATTCTTCTTCTTCTTCTTCTTCTCCCCTTCTCCTCCTCTTATTATTCTCTTCTTCCCCTTCTCTTTTTCTTCTTCATCTTCTCATTCTTCTCCTCGCTTCTTCTCCTTCTCTTTTTTCTTCTTCTTTTCCTCCTCTTTTTTCTTCTTATTTTTCTTCTCCATCTCCTCTTTTTCTTCTTCTTCTCCTTTCCTTTTTCTTTTTTCTTCTTCCCTTTTCTTCTTCCTTCTCTTTTTCTTCTTGTTTTTCTACTTCTTCTTCTCCACTTTTTTATTCATCGTCTCCTTCTCTTCTTATCTTCTCTCTTCTCCTTTCTAATTTTTTTCTTCATCTGCTCCTCCTTCTCCTCTTCTTCTCCTTCTCTTTTTCTTCTTTTTTTTCTCCTTCTCCTCCTCCCCTTCTCTTTTCCTCTTTCTCCCTTCTCAGCTTTATCTTATTCTTCCTCTCGCTTTGTTTCTTCTTCTCCTTCCCCTCTTTTTCTTCTTCTCTTTCTCCTTCTCCACTTTTATCATCTTCTCCTTCTCTTCTTTATCTTCTTTCTCCTCTATTTTCTTCATCTTCTCCTTTTTTTCTCCTTCCCCTCTGTTTCTTTCTTCTTTCATCTTCTCCTTCTCCACTTTTTTTTCATCCTCTCCTTCTCTTCTTATCTTCTTCTCCTTCTATTTTTCTTCCTTCCTCCTCTGTGTTCCGGTTTTCTTCTCCTCTTTTTCTTCTCCTCTTCTCCTTCTCTTCTTCCTCTTCTCTTCTCTTCTTCTCTCCTTCTTCTCCTTATCCGTTCTCTTTTTCTTCTTCTTTTTCTTTTTCTTCTCCTCTTGGTTTTCCTTTTTCTGCTCCTGCTTTTTCTTCTTCACTCTTCTCCTTCCTCTCTTCTCTTTCCTAATTTTATTCTTAGTATTATCTTCTATGTTTTATTCTTTCTGACTCTACTCGTTTTTTATTCTCATCTCGTCTCCTATTCTTCTCGTCTTTTTCTCAACTTCTTTTTCTTCTTTCCCTCTTTTTCTTTCTTTCTTCTCTTTTTCTCCTTCTTCTTCTTTTCTTTTTCTTCTTCTCCTTCCGTCGTTCTTTTCTTCTTCCTTTCTTCTCTTTCCTCTTTTTCTTCTTCTGCCTCTCACCTCTGTTTTTTATTCTTCATCTCTTCTTCCTCTTCGTTCTCGTCTTTTTCTTTCTCCTTTCTCTTCCATTCTTCCTTCTCCTTTTTCTTTTTGTTCTTTTCTTCTTCACCTTTTTCTTATTCTTTTTCTTCTTCTCCTCCTTTCTCCTTCTTTTTGCTTTTCTTCAATTTTCTATTCCCTTTTGTCTTCTCTTTTATTCTACATTTTATTCTTCTCAATGTATACATCCTTTTTTTCTATTTTTCTCTTCTCCCTTCTCCCTTTTTTCTTCTTCTTCCCCTTCTCCTTTTCTCTCCTTCTCCTTTTCTTCTTCATCTCCTTTCTTCTTTCTACTCTTCCTTTTCCCTCCTCCTTTTCTTCGTCCCCCTTCTCTTTTCGTCTTTTCATTCTCATTTTTTCTTCGTCTTGCTCCTTTCTTTTTCTTTTCTCTCTTCTCTTTTCTTCTTCTTCTCCTTCCCTTTTATATTTCTTCTTCTCCTACTTCTCCTTTTATTTTTCTTCTTCTCCTCCTTTTATTTTTCTTCTTCTTTCTTTTTTCACCTTCATCTTCTTCTCCTTCTCCTTTTTTCTTCTTCTTCTCCTCCTGCTTCTCCTATTCTTCTTCTTCTCCTCCTACTTTTTCCTCTTCTTCTGCTCCTTTTTTCTTCTTCTTCTTCTTCTTCTCCTCCTCCTTCTCCTTTTTTCCTCTTCTTCTTCTGCTCCTATTTTTCTTAAGCATGATTTGTAGGATTTTTTTCCTGTTTATTTTCAAAATCATCCTCGGAGGAAGACGTGTTGGATGTCCATTCACTGTCTATCCATCTCTTGGCTGGTCTTCCTCTTGTTATTCTCCCGTCCATTTGTCTATCTTCTTTAGCTCTTTTTGCAAGTCGGTTTTCTTCCATTCTTTCTATATGACCCTTCCAATAATTTCGTCTATCTATAATAAATAGTTTCTACCTGTATCTTGAATTTTCTCTCGGCCTCACTACACACCCGTTTTGCGAAATACAGATTCGTTTAAAAAATATTTGGCGTGTGATATCTGTCTTACAAACCAGTAAATTGTAAAATATTAAATTATTTTAAGATTCGAGACCGATTATGTACGTATCTTTCACAGGTAGCATTCTGAATTTACGGAATTAAGATGGCTAAATCGTACGCATCATTGTCATTAAACGAAAAAGTGAATGTGATCGAATGTAAAGAAAAACAAACTCTCAGTAGAGAAATAATGGCTAAATTTAAATGTGGAGAAACCCAAGTTTATGAGATTTTAAAACACAAAGAAAAAATAATGAACGAATGGACGCAAGGAAATGGTGTAATGAAGAGGATAGCAACAAAAAATCAACAATGTGTGGGAGTGTTTTACAAGTTCACGATAAAACAATTCCAAATTTCCGGACCGATGCTCCAAAGTCAAGCTTAGCTGTTGCTATGTTCTTAGCGAATAACGATTTTAAGCATCCTAAGGTTGTTGTGGACAGTTTTAAAAGACGACACAATGCAGTGTAGAATGACATTTTTGGGGAATCAAAGGATGTGGACGAAAGTATAGTTAGTGAATAGAAGTCGTAACTGCACACTTCAATTTTAGGATACGCGACTAAGAGACTATTTTAACGCTGACGAAATGGAACTATTTTTTCGCGCGTTACCGTCGAAGTTGCACGTACAGTGTGATTCAGAAATATGGCTATACGTTTTAACGCATTTTGTGACAAAAATATTATTATTAAAGGAAATATGATGTTATCATTGGAAAGGGAATCCTTCAAATTACAACAATAGAACAAAACAAATCACTTACAACAACACTAAGCAAGTCACATTATTGCCTCAAACTGTTCGCCGTTTACATCCAAGCATAATTGGCAACGCTTTGGGAAGTCATTCATTGCGTTATGATACATGTTTAGAGGAATAGCTCTAATTTCTTCCTCAGTCACTAATTTCAGCATGTCGTCTTGAGGTTTCCGGACATAAACCTTCTCCTTCAAATAACCCCACTACCAATAGCCACATGCTGTGAGGTCAGGGGAACGGGCTGGCCATTCAATGGAGCCTCTTCTTCCCACCCACCTGTTTTGCAAATGATCATCCAAAATTTCCCTCACCGCAATTGCATAGTGAGGAGGCGCACCATCCTGCTGGAATAAACATTGTTCATGTTCAGTACTTTGCATTACCGGCAGGACAATTTGTCTAAGGATATCACTATACCGATCACCATTAACAGTATCATTCAAAATTCGCATTCCTAACAGTCCTTCCCATCCGATCATAGCCCAAACTCTGACTTTGCCGCATCTTAAACGTGTCTCTTCACTAACATTAGGATTCTCTTTACCATAATAGTAACAATTGTGTCGATTAACACGTCCGTTCACATGGAAAACAGCTTCATCAGAAAAGTGCAATTTTCTGTACCATTGTTCGTCGTTTGCTGATTCCCTTACAATAAATTCACAAAATTCCATCCGCCTGTCAGGGTCGTCTTTATTAAGTTCGTGGACACGATTCGGTTTGAAGGGGTGATACTTCTCACTCTTCAAAACACGACACACACTCGATTGACTGATATGAAGCTTACGTGCAGCTTGTTGGGTTGATTTTTGTGGGCTAGCGTCGAACGCCTCCACGATTCTCTTCGTTGTTTCTGCATCCGTGCTAATGCAAAAAACACACGTACACACAAATCACAAACACACACACACACACACACACACAAAATCACAAAAAACACATACACAAAAACACACACACCCACATACACAAAAAACACACACACCCACATACACAAAAAACACACACACCCACATACACAAAAAACACACACACCCACATACACAAAAACACACACACCCACATACACAAAAAACACACACACCCACATACACAAAAAACACACACATACACAAAAAACACACACACATACATAAAAACACACACACACATACACAAAAAAGCACGCGCACGCACTCACCCACACGCACGCACGCACACACACGCACACACACACACATGATAAGGAAAATAAACACCTGAACGGGATTTGAAACCGGATCTCTGGGTCTGTACCCCAGCGTGTTATCCATTACACCACCAGGCGAATCCAATTCAAACACTTATTTTTCTTATACACTGCTCAAAAAAATTAGGGGATATTGTAGAATAACCTATTAAGACTATGTTTTTAGGAACAGTATTAGATGCAATCACTTTCTATTACTCCAAAAGAATGTAAACAAGAATTTGAAGTCATTACGTAACCTCTGTACCACGCCAGATGTCTAAGAGATCCTGATTAGGAATATGGCAAACAAACAAAGCAGCATTAACATGGGTGAAAATGTTTCTTTAGTATGGTGTATGGTCTCCTCGAACGGCCAGCACTGCCTCACACCTGTGTGGTATTGATGCAATGAGGTTAGCAATGAGTTCTTGGGGGATACGTGGCCACTCTTCCATAAGAGCAATGTGCAGCTCTGGAACAGTTGTGGGAGGTGCTGGTCTGCCTGCAATGCGCCTGCCTAATGCATCCCACACATGCTCAATCGGCTTTAAGTCCGGAGAGGAAGCTGGCCATTGCATACGCTCGATACCCTCCACTTCCAGCATGTCGTCCACCAAGCCAGCTCTGTGGCGTCGTGCATTATCGTCCATAAAAAGAAAAGAATCACCTATGGCACCAGCATAAGGCACGACAAAAGGTCGGAGAATCTTATCTCTATACCTTACCGCAGTCAAAGTACCACCTTGGATGACGTAGAGGTCCGTACGTCCACCACTACTGACTCCTGCCCACACCATCAATCCACCGCCACCATATGGGGATCTTTCACGTACAAAAGCTGGATTATTTCGTGTCCCTTTTTATCTCCAGATGAATACACGCCGACTATCACATTCCACGTTGAATCACGACTCATCAGAAAAAAAGAACTGATCTCCATTCAGCATGCCTCCACTCAGGATGTTCCTCCGCCCAGTTTCTGCGATCTCTACGGTGTTGTGGAGTTAACCTGGTACACACCATGGGCCTACGGGCATAGAGACCACTTCCATGCAGTCGATTAGGGACAGTTTGAGTTGACACCCTGCGTCCTGTTGCTGTTTGAAGTGTATTTCGCAGTTGAGTTGCATTCTGCTGTCTATTCCAACGGGCTGTTAACAAGAGGTAACGGTCATCCCTTGCTGTTGTTGCCCTTGATCGACCTTGTCCGGCTCTTCTGTGAACAGTATGTTCTTTGAAAATGATTACAAAGTCTGTAAATCACGCTTTGAGACACCCCAATGGCTTGTGCCATCTCTTGTTGTGTCTGTCCAGCTTCCATCCTTCCTATGGCCCTCCAAGCCATTGGTACAGGTAAATCACGTTGTCGAGGCATCACTGTCCCTAAGGCAAGTCATTCACTAACTGAAAACTGGACTGGATTTAAAAACAGCAACAAAACATTCACCCCCACACCACCCTTTCACATCAGCAGTACAGACACTGCCCTCTGATGTGGTACCGAGGTTACGTAACAACTTCAAACTCTTATTTACATTATCTTGGAGTAATAGAAAGTGATTGCATCTAATACTATTCCAAAAAACATAGTCTTAATAGGTAATTCTACAATATCCCCAAATTTTTTTTGAGCAGTGTATATATATATATATATATATATATATTCTCCATTATTACTAGATGTCGCGAGAACTCGGTCTTCACTGCCACCTAGTAGCTGACTATAACAAGTAAGCAAATTAAAGATAATATTTTTACTTTATAGCAGTGACGCTTTATCGATGTTATAATTAAATGTTTGACATCGAGCAATGCAAGCTTAATATGACATAAGAAAAATAAACGCCTGAACGGGGTCCAGACCCAGAGATCCGGGTTCAAATCACGTTCAGGCGTTTATTTTTCTTATCATGTCATATTAAGCTTGCATTGCTCAATGTCAAAAATTTAATTATAACATCGATAAAGCGTCACTGCTATAAAGTAAAAATATTATCTTTAATTAGCTTACTTGTTATAGTCAGCTACTAGGTGGCAGTGAAGACCGAGTTCTCGCGACATCTAGTAATAATGGAGAATACAATGTAGGCCTATATATAAGAAAAATAAGTGTAAGAATTGGATTCACCTGGTGGTGTAATGGATAACACGCTGGGGTACAGACCCAGAGATCCGGGTTCAAATCCCGTTCAGGCGTTTATTTTTCTTATCATGTCATATTAAGCTTGCATTGCTCAATGTCGAAAATTTAATTATAACACACACACACATATATATATATATATATGAATATGATAATAGTGAGCAATATACTGTACCATATCTCCAACATTACCTCTCACCACTTGATTGAAGCCATCAATATGTGTGTATACATGTAAGTATATATATATATATATATATATATATATATATATTACAATTAAATTTCGACATTAAGAAATGAAACCCTAATATATCATGAAAAGAAAAATCAATATATGAACCGGGATTTGAACCCAGGGCCTATGACTCTATACATTAGTATGTTACCATATACTCTATCAAGGCATCCCAATGCTTTGCAAATCTCGTTTCAAGCACTGACTTTTCTTTTCATGACAATTTGCTTTTTTTTTATGTCTAAATTTAATTGTAACATTGAAATAAAAAAAGCGTCACTTCTACAAAGTAATAGCATTCTCATTAAAATGCTTTCTTGTTATTGAAGTCAGTGCGGACGCTTCCCGCTACCTCTTATGATTTGATAATTATATATAAATAAAAAAATGTAATATGTAAATAATTACCTCCGCTACATCATGTGCATTATTTCAAAATTCCAGAAAATGTCTGAATATTAAATCATAAGATCACGTGAAAATATACCTAAAAGATGTCATATTATCGTTGGCACACATCTATATATTCGGGTCGGTTCTTGAAATGAGTAGTGGCAGAGTCTCAGTTATTTAGGCCTAAGTAAAAAATTAAATAAGCTAAACGAAAAACCATATATATAACTGCTAAATTAATGTTTATAACTTATATCAGGTCTATACTCCGCAATTTCATTGTCCAGATGATTTTTTTAGTGCTACAATTTAATATATGTCTTAACTGTCTCCTAAATATGTATGTATATTGAACGTTTATGGGGAAAATCACTATGGGGTTTAATTTAAGATTAAATTTAAATGTTTCATACGATGTAATTGCTACATTTAATTAATACAAAAGCCAGACTAATGAAACAAACAGAAAAACAAAAATAACTAACTGTTTGGGGGAAAAAAAACTACTTTAAAAAATAAGAAAGAAAAACTTATGAACTAAGGATTGGCACCTGGAAGGTGGAATTACGTTACCTCGATGATATGTTGGGCGATAAATGATAATGAAGTGCCAGGAGAGTTGTTAATCTAAACTTAAACTAAATTCCAGATCATGGGCAACCACAGGAATAATTCCCTGTAAGGAAAATTCCTAAGTTTTGACCGGGAATAGAACCCGGGACCTCATGAACTGTATTCAGAAACATTGTCCACTAGCCCATGAGGCTGGTCCTACTAATAATACAGTATTATGCGCCATCTGCTAATAGGCTTTAAATAATAAGTAACCGTAAAAAACTTCTTTCACTGATCCTATGGAATGTTTAGTATTATGTTGTAGTGATTATAACTAGAATTTACCACCCAAGGAATGTAAGTTAACTTACCTCCCTACTTACCCAGATATGATGTCGGGCTAGAAATATGCCAAAAACGAATTTTCACAAATCTTGGTTCCATTTTTAAAACTACATCCTTTGAATCACTTGTATGCAAATTCATATATTTTCTTTTGCACCTAATTTATGTAATATATAGATCTTCTGTCGCATAGCAACAAACAATGCTATGACAAACAATAGAACTGTGAATGAATAAGTCAATCCATTAACTGATATAAATTATTATAACTTTAAAAGGTTTAAAAGAATAAATGAATGCAAAATACATTATATGGAGGTTAGGACAGTTGACCACTCTCGATCCCAATTTTTGCCATTGCAAAGTTTTGAATATGATTAAAAAAGAAGATTGCCGTTTCAACTATAAGGCAGAATCAATAAGGCCCCCGACTGTTAATAACGCCAACACTTCCCTTATATCATAAATAACCATAACGCGATTAGGTATTTCGTTTAGTTAGTAATCTTAATCAAGTGATTTATGTGGATTGTATAATAGCATATAATAATTTAATAGAATTGAATTATAACAGCCGTATAGTATTTGAGTTTATTATTCCGTTCCTGATTGTAGCTGATAGATTTAACTATTCAGAGAAATCAATAGGCATAACATTCTGGTATTTGTGTATTACATTTTTCTTTTGTTCTGTAATTTAAGCATTTTCTCCACACCCACCATTCCATTGATGATGATTATATTCTGCCATTTTGAATGAATCATTACTTAACTAACATAACAGTAAACGTCTTGTTTTCACAACACTCTAAGAATATATATTGTTAATTTCAATAGCTCCTAAACATTTATTAGAATTACGTCACATTCTTATATGAGACAATAGGAGAAATATATATATAGAAAAGATGAAGAAAATTTTATGCAGTATTTGTTGACTGGAAAAGGCCTTTGTCAGTGAATTGGAATAAACTAATGAGGATTTTGAAGAAAATTGACGTGAACTGGAAGGGGAGGAGGGTCGTAAGTAATCTTTGTGTGAAACAGCGAATAAAAGTGAAGATAGTAGAAGCAATATCAAAGGGAAGAGAACATTGAAAGGGGTACGCAAGGATGTCCTCTATTACCTACTCTTTTCAACATCTATCTGGAAGATATAAAGAATAACTGCTTCAACAATACGGGAGGCGTAAACTTGGAGGAAGAAGAATTAAGTGCATAAGATTTGCTGATGATATGGCTTTTCTAGCAGAAACTGTAATGACACTGAGGAACATGCTGATGGAGCTAAATGACAAGTGCGAGGTTTATAGGATGAATACAATTGTAAATAAGACGAAGGCTATGATTATTGGAAGGAAATCAAGGAAAATAGACATGATGATTAAATATGAGGCCATTGAGCAAGTGGACAGCTTCAATTCCTTGGGTTGTACTATCAGTAGTAACATGAACTGCTGTGTCAAAAACTATAGCAGATTGTAGCAATGGCAAAAACAACTTTTTACAATAAGAGAAGCATTTTCTGCGGACCATTGGCAAAAGAATTACGGAAGAGATTAGTGAAGTGATTTGCGTGGAGTGTAGCATTGTATGATGCAGAGACTTGGACAGTACGACTGAATGAGGAAAAGCGAATGGAAACGTTTGAGTATGTGGATATGGAGAAGGATGCAACTTATAAAATGGACAGACAAAAAAATAAAGATGTGCTTGACATAGTGGGTTGAGGAAGAAAAAAGTGCAACTCATAAAGAAGAGAAAAATAAATTGGATTCGCCACTGGCTAAAAAGAAACTGCCTACCGACGAATGCCCTAGAAGGAATGGTCAACGGAAAGAAGGTTAGAGGGAGAAAAATATATCAGATGATAGACAATATTAAAATAAATGGTTTGTATGCGGATACAAAAAAGGAGACCGAGTTAAGGAAAGAGTGGATAATGCTAAGTTTGCAGTGAAAGTCCTGATCTTGGGCATAACACTGTGTATATATTATATAGAACCACATTAAAATGTCTTTCTTCAACCAAATTAACCTGTGAAGTTATAGGTATTTTTTGCATGCAACCAGTGCCGCGATCTGTCGGGAGAGGGAATTTAAACTATAGATCACACACATAGGTCTACTTCTTTAACCACACAAGATCATGGAGGGCATCCTTGAGTGAGTGTTCAGCTCAATGTTTGGGCCTCCTCCAAGAGAATCACAATTTAAGGGCGAAATACACCATTTACACACACATTCAGACTAAACATGGCTGATGTGATAATGATGATTATGATGGTGAGATGATCTTGGGAGCCGTTTGGGCCTTTAAGTTTCCCGACATTTGTGTTACAGGAAACTTGTTCCGACATGGGATCGAATTTGGACCAGCTGCGTACGAGGCAGCGATTCTATCAGGAGACAACAGCGGTAGACACTATATTAAATTACATTTCTATATTCTTATATTGTTTTTTAGTTTATTTATTTAATCCTGATGGAGTTAAAGGCATGTGACCCTCTCTTCCACTCACTAGGGCAAACATTATATTTTATTCTATGGTTTTTTGTCCTAGGCTGGTCCTTCACTGCAATCATAGCATTTTCATGCTATGCTTTGTAGTTTCACTAGGAAATTATAGGTGTGGTAGCTTCCCGTTGCTTTCCACATCTTGGGATGAGGATGATAACGATGGCCAGATGTTCGGGGACCTTTTGAGCCTCAAAATTTTCCGACATTTGTTTTACAGGTGAGGAAAACTCCCGAAAACTCTCATCCAGGAAGTTTGTCCTGACCGGGAATCGAACCCGTGCCCGGTGCGTGAGAAGGCAGCACGCTACCTCGAGACCACAGCGCAGAGTGGGCCAGAAACGATATCTAGCTGGAAAAAACTATTTTCACTCATCAATTTATATATATTTTTCATAAGTAATGCCACGAGTGATTTCCAAATTATCGATAAATTCACGACTCACGAAGTGAGGAGTGAATTTATCTAGAGAATTTGGAAATCAAGAGTGGCATTTGTTAGGACTATTTAACGAATAAAATTAAGCTGTTTACTCACAAATCATTATTTAACTATAGTTATTTTAAAATATTTATATATTTAATGTAAACGGCGATGTTTGAAAACAAATGAGAAACGATAGGTACGCTTCTACTGCTTCGTTTGTTTATCACTGCAACCAGATCATACTATTTATTGCCAAAGGAACGCAATATTGTAAGGAGGAGCTTTCTTTAATATGGTAATCATAACACTGATAAATATTTGGTGAAACACGATTCTGATTGGTTGTAAAACAGAAATCATTGAAACGTGATTGGTCATTGACTCCCATTTGGGGCATGAGTTAAATAGTCACTCTAATGTAATTGTTATATACCTGTTCTTAACTTATCTGCAAAGGGGAGTATAATTCTAATGTTTATGAAGAAAATATAAACATCGGAATTTGCCGATAGTTAAAAAGTCAACTGGTTTAATCCCACTTGTGTTGTTAGCGTTAAGTGTTCAAGTTCAGTGAGCTTTTCGTCTTATTGTACATGGAGACTTGAACTGAAGGTTTGTAATTTTTATTGATATATTTAACGTTTTTCTATATAACCAGATATTATAAATACACGTGGGTGGAATCGTATCTTCCAAACTCTAAAAAATTTACACAATCATCTTATTTTAAATTGAGTTGCAAACAAAACAGTTCTGAACAGAAGTACAAATTTTAATTATTGTATAGAGCTATTTATTGTATAGATATATTTAGTATTTTATGGAATAGAAATTTGACCAGAAAAAAAAGAGATTATACAGACAATAATAGAAAGTATACTTACATATGGATCGGAAAGCTGGACAATAAATGAAAGGATGCTGAAAAGAATCTTGGCGACAGAAATGGATGGATTACTGAGAAGTATGAGAATGTCCAGGCTACAACATATTCGAAAAACATATTAAAAGAGGATTTTTAATCGTGAGAATTAAGGTTTGATTATAAGTGTCCAGGATAGGGTTCATGGACAATTGTTGCTCCGGACTAGTTGGGTTCAGATTTCGGTAGAACAATGGACTTATAATATTTAATTTTAGGAAGTTATATTTTGAGGTTATTTTAATTATATTATTATTTTTGGTCTGAACATCTTACCTCAATATTAATGTTGACTTGTTCTTGAACATGTTTCAAAACAATTCTGTTTTATCGTCAGCTTGTACTGAAACATGTTCAAGAACAAGTCAACATTAAAATTGAGGTAAGATGTCCAGACTAAAAATAATAATATAATGGACTTATATCTCGGGAATCCGTGAGAAAGGATATTCACTGGGGATAGATAATAGACTCGGTGTGATGTCTTGAAATTGACCTTCCACTTTTATTGATACTTTGACTTACATTTGTCGTATTAGACGACAAATTGTCACGAAGGCTATTTGGTGGCCGGAACTTACACTTGTTATACACGGCACGTATTTAGATAATTATTTATAACACTGAAAAAGTGCGCTCTGAGTGATAGCGCCGAAACTTATACAAAACGCGCTTGCGGTTGGCGCACAAGCTCGTAGTTATCACTTGGACAAAGCGATGTGCCGTCTCTACTGGCACACGCGTTAGTAACTTAATTTATTTCGCTTATGCAAAGCGATATGCCCTGTACTGGCACATTCGCCACTCGCAACACCCAACTAACTACTAATTTTCGCTAAGTAAAAATATTTATTATTTCTGAGTGGGCTGACATCCGTCCCTTCCACCAAAAGTCTTAGCGTCTCACAAACAGTTTATATGTTACAACAATTTTGATTTGTAGTCATATCTTGAGAGCGTTGTCGGGGGTGTTAAACTTAGGCGTTCGTGATCTCGTCCCCTCCCTTTAAATTAGTCGCACCCTAACATCAAATTCCCAGGGTTGACCATATGAGAGTAATATTTACTAGGGCGGTTTTCGTTTGTCGGCATCTACCTTGTGCCGCCAAAGAAGGCACCTGCTGTTAGCGACATGTTCTAGTTAAAATTGGCTTGGGGACAACTCTTTCCGTAGTTTACCTAGGAAAACCCGGTTGCTTGTTTGCAACTGCCCAGCCTTTTGTATGAAGTCTTGGATTTAGCTATTGTTATAACTCTTTAATAATAGCACAGTCTTGTAAGTTCTTTTACAAAGGAAACTGCAGACTTTTTCCCCATTGTATAAGGGCTTACGGTTCCATTGTATGATGTTTACCAGTGTCGTTCATCACAATAGCCAAGGTTCAGGTCTACGACCGAGCGCTAATCACTTGGTACTAGTGTTTTATTTATTGCATATGGAATTGTTTTATGGTAGGTTGTATCATTTTAATTTTGTTACCAATGCATTCCTATTTTAATTCCATTTCATTTGAATATAAATATGCCCTACTTCTGATAATAATTACAAGTTAATAAATTATTCACCCTTAATTAAAGTACTTATTTCTCTGAAATAAGAGGCTGAGTGAATGACTGGGTGCAATATATCAGACAAGAAATGGATGCACAAGAGACTGTTATCGATAGGATAACAAAGAGAGCTCTGCAGTGGTATGGACACGTACAACGGATGTCGGAAGAACAGTGGCCTAAACAGGTGTTGGTTTGGATGGTACCAAGCAGAAGGAAGAAGGGGAGAAGTAGAAGAGCATAGTATGAGGGAATATATGACGCCATGATGAAGAGGGGTATGGAAGATGGACAATGGGAAGATAGTAATCTCTGGAAGGCAGGAATCAAAGACAAACTGCTGTAAATTGGAAAGCCTGTATTAAGTAAATAGAGTTATTTATGGACTTTAATTTCCGCACAATAACATGTGTGCAAATTATTGCTTTTTTCATTAGCTTCATTACAGGAGGTGGCCAACAATTGAGGCTACTGTCACGCGCAGAGAATTGTTTTATTCATATGGAAGAAAAGTGTTCGATAGCGGCAATGAGTTATCATTTAGTAAATAAATTAAGGTTAGGGGATGTTAGGAAAATGTTTAGAATTATATTAAATAACAATATATTTTTTTGAAAAGCGATTTTCTCACACGTAGGAAGTTGTGCGCGAGAAAGAAAATATATTTCTGCTGAAATATTCTGACTGGCTAGAAGTGGATGTTAACTTTCCTGTTATTAAGAATTAATTTAGAACAATGTCAGTCATTGGAAAATCCTTTTCCATCTGCTTATGGAATTGGAAGACCCAAAATATCATCCTAAGAGGCTGGAATAAAAAAATAGCTCACTTAAGCAGGAATTCTCTCGCGATGAACTTGCTCTTGCTACAGAAATGTCACTTCGGTCATATGGTAAACGAGATACTGCTGATGTTTTAAAGAAATCGCTCAAAAAAAAAAAAAAAGGCTTCAAAATAATAAGAAACATTACAAATCGCCCCAATCAGCTCCCCTCTTATATGTCGGACAAAGCAATGTCTTTTTTTGACAATAAAATATAAAAACGCCAATATATAAACATGAGAGTAGGTACCAAAAAGAGAGATTGTGATATTTACCCACTCTATAATGTTACTATGGAGGCAAATTTGTTATGCTACCCTTCCCAAGACCATATCAGTGACAGATATTTCAGCAGAAATAAGAAAATCATAGTTTTAGCTTTTATTCCAGCCTCTTCGAAAGATATTTTGGGTCTTACAATTCCATTAGCAGATGGAAGAGGATATTCCAACGACTGTCATTGTTCTAAATAATTTAGAATTATTCTCAATAACGGGAAAGTTAACATTCATCTCTAGCCAATCAGAATATTTCAGTAGAAATCTATCTTTTTTTCTCGCGCACAACTTCCTATGTTTCAGAAAATCGCTTTTGAATATATATATATATATATATATATATATATATATATATATATATATATATATTATTTAAAACATTATCCGAACATCCCCTAACTCTAATTTATTAATAAATTATCACTTATCGACTCTATTGAACACTTTTCTTCATATATTAAATCAAACAATTCTCTGCGCGCGATGGTAGGCCTCAGCTGCTGGCCGCCTCCTGTAATAAGAAAGCTAATTATAAAAAACACAATAATTTGCTCACATGTTATTGTGTTGGAATTGACGTCCATAAATCACTCTACTAAAATTTGTACTACTATTCAGAACTAGTTTTTTTTTCGTAGCTCAATTAAAGTAGGATGATTGTGTAAATGTTTTAGTGTTTCGAAGGTATGATTCCACGTATATTAAACACAATATTAAATTGTATAGAAACATGTTAAATATATCATTGAAAAGTACACACCTTGAGGTAAAATATCCATATAGAATAAGAAGAATAATTCAAACTGTAATGCAAAACCTATTTATTTCCACAGCTCGGAACATAACTGGGATGCGAACCAGATGAGTTCTTAACTATCGGCAACTTCCGATGTTTATATTGTCTTCATAAATTTTAGAATTCTACCCTCCTTTGCAGATACGTGAAGAACAGTCATCTGGCAATCATATTAGAGTGAAGGAAGATGAATTTGTGAGAGTGAGTAAAATACTTTTTTTCACACATAGCTTAGATGTCATCATATATTAGCACTACTTTTATGGATTATAAAATATGGATAGAATAACAAAAAATAAATACTTAAAATGTAACTGTACCTAATATTATTAATGTAGTTGCAGCAATCAATGCAAACATCCACTTCCGCTATCAGTATGTATTCAACCAGTCGCCGCGCCGTCACTTGACTCCAAACCTACAGCTTCACTGCCGCTGCATCTGCCGTTACAACTGCCTGTGAAACTATAGTCCAGACTGCCGCTTAACTGGAAATATTGGAAACGTCATATAAAGGGATCAACTTTAAATGTTACATGTTTTGTTAATCACCGAAGAAATATATTAATATCCATAGTTTCCAATAAATAAAGTTTTACGATTATTTCATGTGCAAGGGAAAAAAAGTGATATTCTGGTTGCACAGTTTTTTTTTACCTAATATTAAAGTTTGTTTTCTAGTATAATTACAGACATGGAGATAATTAATATATATATATATATATATATATATATATATATATATATATATATATCACTGCTCTGGTACCATATAATAATTTGTATATTCCAGGTTGTTCAAATAGTCAGAGTGTCACGGAGTACACGTTTGGTCCTAAGTTAGATAATTCTCATGTTTTGGTGTTTTTTACGCGCTTTATATTAGCTTGACCTGTATCTCTCGTATGTAATGGAATCTTTCAACGCGATTTTCACCCGCTTAAAATCATTGGATCGACTTGAAATTTTGTATACTTGTAAAGGACCAATGACAATACAATAATTTCTTAAATGTTTCAAAAATCTTGGCCAGAATCAGCAGAAAATCAAAATAATAAAAACCGGTATAATAGGTTGCGGACTTATCAACTTCTTACTCAATCGTTGTAAGAGCTTAGTTAGTAGAGCGGTGGACAGTAGTGGTATATAATTTCAGTAATCCATAGGTCGCTGGTTCAAATCCGGCCCGGAGGATTTTTTTTAGTAGAGTATTACTTTTAGCTCATACTACAATAGTATCGAATTTAAACATTTTACATTTTTATCTTATTCTGTAAAATATTAAAACTAAAAAATAAATAATAGTTTAAAAACTAAAACAACACGCTTTATTAGAAAACCGAACTAAAAAAAGAATAAATAATAGTTTAAAAAACTAAAACAACACGCTTTATTAGAAAACCAAACTAAAAAATAAAAATAAATAATAGTTTTAAAAAAACTAAAACAACACGCTTCATTAGAAAACCGAACTAAAAAATGAAAAATAATTTTAATTTCCAACACGCTTGGGATAAAATTAATGTGGTCAACAAAAAAAAATAATCTCCAACACATTTAGAATAAAACTATAGCTATATACAAAAAAAATAATGTTACCATCAAAATCGTGGGGTGCTCTATATCAATTAATATATTTGATAATAAACAGATATTGGTAAAAGTAAAGTATCTAAGAAGAAAATGTAAAAACCATAAAAAGAACCCCACACATTTGATGGTAAAATTATTTTTTTGTAGATAACTATAGTTTTATTCTAAATGTGTTGGAGATGATTTTTTTGTTGACCACATTAATTTTATCCCAAGCGTGTTGGAAATTAAAATTATTTTTCATTTTTTAGTTCGGTTTTCTAATAAAGCGTGTTGTTTTAGTTTTTTAAAACTATTATTTATTTTAAATCATCATCATTAAGCTTCAAGTCTGCTCTTCAAACGGATATTTTATAATTTGTTTTTGGAATAAACTTTCAATGAAATTGGGGAGATTGGTATATAAGTTGTAATCAGAGTTTATATATATGTCAGATAGTTACAACGGTTTTATAACAAATATCTAATGTAATTTTTTTCTGTCTCTTTGTTTATCAAGATCATTTTAATCTCCTGCATCTTTTCTATGAGACAATAAGAACAAAATTCACAGATTAAACAAATTATTGATTAAACAGAACGGTGTTTGCTGCAAAAATTTGACATAAATTGTTACAAGTTTATATGCTCACCAGGTGACATCGTGACCACTGAGACTCCCGTACTGGTTGCTCTCGCAGCAAATGTAGTAGAATCTGCAACCGTTATTGCCGCTGCCAGTCTCGTAGTTTGAGATCTCGGTTGTTTCCCACGCCATTGCTAGAATACAATATCAGTTCCCAGTGGTTTTTGTATAGGTAGGTAGTTAAAGAACAGGTAACTGCATAATTATATGCGTGGTTACTTTTTATATCGTTTGTGTCACAAAAATTCATACAATTTTTTTTAGCTAAAAAATGTATCATGTTTTAAATGTGTACATAATGTCCAGCAAACTGTATGTACACCCTTAGACAAAGAAAAAAAATGAGTCGTCTGTTGATTCTATCAACCGATCGGGGAACTTCGTGAGCACTCGCAGAAGCCTTATTCACATTAACACGTTTTCAGTACTGAGTTGTTTGCTAGCTAATGCAGTGCACATTCAAGTAGCATAAAAGAGAGAGCTTGCCTTTGTGTGTTTCCGGGGTCGAGAGGTTTAACACACAACTTTTGCGTTCGTAACCTCACGATTTCGATTCCCGTTCTACTTTTTTTTTTTTTACTGAATGTTAGGATAGCATTTCGCCTGTAATATAGTTTCATATTTAATTATATATTTGAGTTTTATGGCTTTAATGCACACACAAAACACATAAATGAAAACCTTCTAATAATTAAATGAAGAAAGAAAATAATATCTTCTAAAATGAAAACTTTAACAAAATTAATATCGGGTGTATGAACCCTCAGCATCTATTACCACCCTCAATCCTCGCGGCATTGATGCAATCAAATTCCTACAGGCACGTGGACAATCGTCTAGAGCATCCCAGGCGTCTTCAATTTGTGCCATAAGCGATCTTTCGTCTTTCGTGCATCTGCAGGCCAATTAGAGTTCATCTCTATTTTCATCTTAGCTCACACATTTTCGATTGGATTCAAGTCAGGTGAACAGCGAAATTTGATTTGCCTTCTCCTCTAACAATCAAATCAAATTTAGCTAAAACACATTTCAAAAAGCCGCCACAGTTTCAACAATATCGATAATACAATGTCAATTATACACAGGGAAAACAACAGACACAAAATTAACATTTTAGAAGAAATCGAAATTATCAAGAAGGCCACAAATACAAACATTCTCAACGAAAATATGCCTAATGAGCAAAACCCTCCATTAGACATACAGTTAATTCAATACTACTACAACAACTCCAGAAGATGAAGCATGCATCGAAAGGCCTAAAGTGAAATCAACGAAAATTTTAAATAGTTGAGGAAGACGGTAGTATACAAGGTAAAAAATAATAATTTAAGAAACTAAAACAACACGCTTTATTAGAAAACGGAACTAAAAATGAAAAATAGTTTTAATTTCCAACACGCTTGGGATAAAATTAAAGTTGTCAACAAAAAATCATCTGCAACATATCTAGAATAAAACTAGAGTTATCTACAAAAAAAAATAATTTTACCATCAAAAGCGTGGGGTGCCCTATATCAATTAATATATTTGATAATAAACAGAGATTGGTAAAATTAAAGTCTCTAAAAAGAAAACGTGAAATCCATAAAAAGCACCCACGCTTTTGATGATACAATTATTTTTTTTGTAGATAACTCTAGTTTTGTTCTTGATGTGTTGGAGATGATTTTTTTGTTGACCACTTTAATTGTATCCCAAGCGTGTTGGAAATTAAAATTATTTTTCATTTTTTAGTTCGGTTTTCTAATAAAGCGTGTTATTTTAGATTTTTTAAACTATTATTTATTTTCAATTTTTTAGTATGGTTTTCTAATAAAACGTGTTGTTTCAGTTTTTTTAAAACAATTATTTATTTTTTTAATTTTTAGTTTAATTGATTGTCATAAACTGGAATCCCATGAAAATTTAATTGCTTAATACTCTTCTAAAAAAATCCTCGGGCCTGGATTTGAACCAGCGGCCTATGGATTACTGAAATGATATACCACTACAGCCCACCGCTCTACCAACAGAGCTCTTACAACGATTGACTAATAAGTCGATAAGTCCGCAACCTATTACACCGGTTTTAATTTTTTTTCTGATGATTCTGGCCAGGATTAAAAAAATAATTAAATTATTGTATTGTCATGAGTCCTTTAAAAGAATACAAAGTTTCAAGTCGATCTAATGTTTTTAAGTGGGTGAAAATCGTGTTCAAAATTCCGTTACATAGATACAGGTCCGTTACATAGACAGATACAGGTCGAGTTACGTACTAATACAATTTTCATATGATATCGTGAAAGGCTATCAAATAAGCATTCTATTTCTTCATAGAACTCATCCTTGATCTTGTCATCTTTGTGTTCTGTGCGAGCATGTGAATTTACGATTATAAAAGCATGTCGTTTACCCTTTAGAATTATGTATGATAGCCTTTTAATGACAAATTTAATATCTCGGATAGCGGACAGGATCCTCCTTCTGACTAAAAAACCCGTTCCAAATTCAGGTCTCTCTGTATCCCCGTAGTATAATGCAAAGCTTCCTGATTCCTGACTACCTTCTCCTTTCCATCTAACTCCCTGTAAAGTGACTATACCCAAGGGCGATTTATCTAATTCCCACGTTAATATCTCCAGTGCCCCGCTATTGTATAAAGTCCTAATATTCCATATTCCTAGGAACATGTCCCTAGTTTTCAAATATATAGAAAAAATAATTACAAATAGTGTAAAAGTACCTATAAATAGAGAAACTAAACTAAGATAAAGAGAGGCAGAGAGAATACATTTAAATGTAATTAATATTCCGTAATAAATATAGTTTTTATGTAATATAATTTGGTGTGTACTACATTTCTCTCAAAGTCGCTTGAAGATAGTAGTGCGCCCAGTCCCCCGGTTTATTTCTGGATATTTACCAAGTACACTGCTCAAAAAAATTAGGGGATATTGTAGAATAACCTATTAAGACTATTAAAATATATATACAGTCAATATGCCCATTTCACCAATTAATGTTTTAAAATAGTCAACAAGTTTCTACAGCCAAGCTGTCATTCTCAAGACCAGATATTGACTGAAGACAAAATTGATAATAAATAAATAAACAAATTCAGTTAACTGAAGAAACTTGTTGACTATTTTAAAACATTAATTGGTGAAATGGGCATGTTGACTGTATATATATTTTAATATTTTACCACCAAGAAGATTACTTGTGTATTAAATATTAAGACTATGTTTTTTTGGAATAGTATTAGATGCAATCACTTTCTATTACTCCAAGATAATGTAAATAAGAGTTTGAAGTTGTTACGTAACCTCGGTACCACACCACAGGGCAGTGTCTGTACTGTTGATGTGAAAGGGTGGTGTGGGGGTGAATGTTTTGTTGCTGTTTTTAAATCCAGTCCAGTTTTCAGTTAGTGAATGACTTGCCTTAGGGACAGTGATGTCTCGACAATGTGATTTACCTGAACCAATGGCTTGGAGGGCCATAGGAAGGATGGAAGCTGGACAGACACAACATGAGATGGCACAAGCCATTGGGGTGTCTCAAAGCGTGATTTACAGACTTTGGAATCATTTTCAAAGAACATACTGTTCACAGAAGAGCCGGACAAGGTCGACCAAGGGCAACAACAGCAAGGGATGACCGTTACCTCTTGTTAACAGCCCGTCGGAATAGACAGCAGAATGCAACTCAACTGCGAAATACACTTCAAACAGCAACAGGACGTAGGGTGTCAACTCAAACTGTCCCTAATCGACTGCATGGAAGTGGTCTCTATGCCCGTAGGCCCATGGTGTGTACCAGGTTAACTCCACAACACCGTAGAGATCGCAGAAACTGGGCGGAGGAACATCGTGGGTGGAGGCATGCTGAATGGAGATCAGTTCTTTTCTCTGATGAGACGTGATTCAACGTGATTCAACGTGGAATGTGATAGTCGGCGTGTATTCATCTGGAGAGAAAAAGGGACACGAAACAATCCAGCTTTTGTACGTGAAAGATCCCCATATGGTGGCGGTGGATTGATGGTGTGGGCAGGAGTCAGTAGTGGTGGACGTACGGACCTCTACGTCATCCAAGGTGGTACTTTGACTGCGGTAAGGTGTAGAGATGAGATTCTCCGACCTTTTATCGTGCCTCATGCTGGTGCCATAGGTGATTCTATTCTTTTTATGGACGATAATGCACGACGCCACAGAGCTGGCTTGGTGGACGACATGCTGGAAGTGGAGGGTATCGAGCGTATGCAATGGCCAGCTTCCTCCCCGGACTTAAAGCCGATTGAGCATGTGTGGGATGCATTAGGCAGGCGCATTGCAGGCAGACCAGCACCTCCCACAACTGTTCCAGAGCTGCACATTGCTCTTATGGAAGAGTGGCCACGTATCCCCCAAGAACTCATTGCTAACCTCATTGCATCAATGCCACACAGGTATGAGGCAGTGCTGGCCGTTCGAGAAGACCATACACCATACTAAAGAAACATTTTCACCCATGTTAATGTTGCTTTCTTTGTTTGCCATATTCCTAATCAGGATCTCTTAGACATCTGGTGTGGTACAGAGGTTACGTAATGACTTCAAACTCTTGTTTACATTCTTTTGGAGTAATAGAAAGTGATTGCATCTAATACTGTTCCTAAAAACATGGTCTTAATAGGTTATTCTACAATATCCCCTAATTTTTTTGAGCAGTGTATCAAGAAATAAACCGTATTACTCCGTTGCCTTTAACATTGGAAGGGTATCCCAATCCGCCGATTGGTCATTGTCGCTGGTTTCTAATATCTTCAGCGACATAAGCGTCAAATTTGGAAAATGTGTGTATTAACAAATACCATAATTAATTAGGCCAAGATCGTTCTTTTTAAACTGTTAAGATAACGACCTGAATCCCTATCTCAATTCTGTAGTAAACCCAACTTACGGACACTGTTACACTCGCGAGCATATAAACTCCTGGCCGACCTGTTGTGGCAAGACCCGGGAAATTTCGCAATCTGTGGCCCAGCAGTGCCCGCCTGTCACTGTTTTACATGAGCCTCTCAATAAGTGGGCTGCGCCAACGCGCTGAGATAACCACTAACTGTGTCCTGGGGACTCACTGACCAAATGACAGCTGCCAGATACTCGGAACTAACACTATCTCATGCTAAGCATCTATCCCCACACCACACATGTAGATTAACATCAGCGGTGCGTTTAATTCCCCTCTGTGGAAGAAGATGACTCCACTTCATAAACCGAGATCACCACAGACAATTTACTGGTCCCGCCCTGCGGTCAGAGCCTTTACCGGAACTAGATGTTATCTCACAGATTCTTAAAATTAAATTATCCTAATGTAAATCATTCCTGTATAAATATATCCCACATTCTTCTGTTAATTTTTTCGTTGATGCACTTCCATTTCGTGATTTCGTCTATAAAATACAATCTGAAATAACAGTTGCTAGGAAATGTTTCCATTGTTACGTAATTTTATAATGATTTTTTTACATTTTTATTTGCAATTCAGTTACCAAGGAACAAATAGTTATGTCAAATTTCCACTTATTTTCATTCCCTCGGATATTAATTGTTATGGAAATTTCTTGTTATATTCTTATTTTATCATAATAATCACCTTCCCTTCAAGGTTTAGGTAATTCGCTTGTTCCGAATTCACAATGATTCCTTCCATCTCTTCCTAGGTCTTCCTATATCCCTTAATCCCTATGGTTTATAATGATATGCGATCTTGGGCAATCTTGTTTCTTCCATTCTCTGAACTTGCTGTACCCAGCCAACGCGGTGTTGTTGAATTCTGTCATTTATTGAATACATATTTCTAATTCATTTCTTATTTCTTCATTTCTTATGTGGTCCAATTTTGTGGATCCTTTGATCCTTCTTAGAAAGGCCATTTCTGCACTTTGTATTCTACTTGAACTCCTCTTATTTGTTACCCAGGACTCACTACCGTATAAAACTACCGGTACCTCCATTGTTTTGTAGAACTTCGATCTTGTATCCTGGAGTTTTCTTGCGAACTTATTTAATACGTCTTAATTAATTAATGTTATGGTAGAAACGTAACTGATATTTTTATCGTCCGGCCATGACACGAGAATTGAACGTTCGGACAGGACAACGTCTGCCGGGTCCGCTAGTAAAGAAATAAATACATAATAATAATAATAATAATAATAATAATAATAATAATAATAATAATAATAATAATAATAATAACATTAATAATAATAAATACTTATACGAATGTGTCTAAATTGCACAAAGAGTAGGGTGCGTGTAGGCAAACTGTTTTCGGACACTTTTGAAATTCAGAATGGGTTGAAGAAAGGACATGCACTATCTCCTCTACTATTTAATTTTGTTCTAGAGCATGCCATCAAATCTTTAGAGGATGAGGAAGACCTACAACTCAATGGTATTAATAAGCTGTTAGTTTATGCTGATGATGTAGTACTATTGGCCGATAGCGAGGAGATACGAGTAATATAAAGCGTATAAAAATATATAATTTAACATTGTTATAACCTCAACGGTATAAAAAAACAATTATGAACTTAAAAAGTATAGATTAATTCAAATGACGAAATAAAATGTATTTAATTCATAAAACGTTTTAATACAAATATCACGAAAAAGAAATTGCGTAATTGAAGACGCGAACCTGCGATCTTCACTAACAGAAATAGTGACCGCATGATTTACCGCTAACCTATCATGACACGTAGGACAGTCTTCAGTTTATGCCACAACACAGTAGCTCAGGGACTGCACAATTATGACTAGTTTCCTAGTTTAAACCCAGCGCTGTGCCGAGTATGACTTAGAAGAAATGTGCGTTCAAGAGATGACTTTTTTTTTTGTCGAAGGGTGTACATAGAACTCATATGTCACGTTTCATGAACACTGTCTTTTAAAGATTGTATAATATTTACAGTAATGTTTTGATGGAGGAAATAACGTATATTCATTCTTTCATTAATCTTATTTTGGGATTTTTTTTCAAGTTTTTAGAGTAGGCCTATTACAGATCATATCATTAATTCCAATCTAAAAATGTTTAAATAATCGTGCTCTGTTAGTTCAGAAAGTAATCATATATGCTTTAATACCTCATTCATTATAACGAAACATTGTTTGAAATTTAAAGTAAAGTACTGATTTTTTTTACATTTTTTAAATGTTTGAATATTAGTCATCCAGTATTTATTTATTTACTTGTTACAGTGTTTTCTACTGGTAGTAGTAGGATCAAACATTTGAAACCATTAGAAACTCATTTGTAGATTGGCGTCTTTGTTGTGTGTTGTAGGTCTGAGAGAAAAACAAACATATGTTGTGATTATAATCCGCGACTCTAAGTTTAATGAGTACTGTATGTCTGTGAAATAATATGTTTGCTTTAATTCACAATGTTCCAAAATTGTATAACCAATAATATTCCAATTAGAAAATAAATTGGGAGAGAGAATTGCCTTACTATAATACGATAAACTATTAAGAATGCCATCAGTCAAAGAAATTATCAACAGAGTCTTGCCAAAACATAAAAAATGGTTCATTCATTATATTGATGAAATCAAACCACTATACTGTCCACCATCAGTAGCAGAAAATCGAATGCCACCTTCGTCACCGCTTGAATCGCATAACATGTCTTATTGATTATATTTTCGTAATTTTGGTTGAAACATAATATCCAGCAAAGCTTTACGGAGAGATATAAATGAAAATGCACATGCATATTTTCTTAACAATAATGAAATAATTTTGGTTTTGTTACCAATATCTCCAGAGCGCAGGCATTGTAACTTTTTGTCTGTTTTATTGAATAGTACTCAGAATAGTCGCAATATTAAAATAATTGTTTTGTTAATGAAATTTATTTTTGGAAAAATAGGGAATACTGATGGGAAAATATTGCTGTATAATTTTGGGTAGATCTAGAGAAAGATATGTATGTATGTTGTAGACCTGAAAATAAATAAAACATATTATATTTCATGTTTAATATTGTTGTATTATTATTGTTATTATCTGAAGAGATTCAAAACTAACATCTGCTGCGCTGTAGTGTTGATTCTCTAAATCTCGATGACAAATTACCCGGCTCTCCAGTTTGGGGGTTTATATCAATGAGCTAGTTCCACGTTCTATAGAAACAAAGTGTACACTGTTGTAATAACAAAGGAGAATCAAGTTGGACTGAAACAAAGATTTAGCATGTAATGAATATTGTATGTTGGAACATACAGGGGTATTCAAAGATAATTAATACCAGTTCCAAAAGAATAATATCATCTATTTATTGTTTTCGTATTTCATAATACTTTTTTTCTTTCTTCGTTCTTAATGCGATCTTAGGAATGCCCAAACCTCTGAATTTCTTTATGTCTTCAATATACATCGAATAACAGTCTATTGATTATAATAATTATAATTAAAACTGTCAATCAAAACTATCACTATGCAGAATGGAATATAACCCTACCAACAAGCAATCTCTGGTTGATCAGAGGTGTTTTGATGTAAGGAACCCATGATCTCCAGAGACTTGTTACAGAGTAAAGTGTAAGATATGTAGCATTTTTTTTTGGAAGTTATAAAATGGATTCTGATAAATTAAAGAAAATTAGCATAAATTTAGCGTAACTTCAGACGATTAAAAATAATCCATTCTCATGATTGTTATGCCTTTAAAAGTAATTGAACCCGCCCATGTTTGAATTCGTAAAGTAGAATCGAGCATGGTAATTAGTAAGCCTAGTCTACCTAGACAGAGATAATAAAGTTTGCTGAACTTGGTGATTAGAGCATTATATTATTTTAATTAATGACACCTTATGATCATTAGAATCCTAATTCATATATCGATGGTGGGCAATGAAAACCTCGTAACTCCATTTTGGTAAATTTTACAGGAGAAACAACTAACTGTTTCAAATAATTATGAAAATTGATACAATAACAGTTCCCACATATTTTACTACAGAATACAAGTCAAGTTATTAATACATTTGAAGTCCATGTTGTCAACAGGTTATGCATCACATATTTCTGTGCGGGCTACTGGAGTTATGTGGTTTTCAATGACTGGTGGAGTTACGAGGTTTTCATTACCTACCGATATATACATTAAACGACCGACAAATTTTGCGTAGAAGCCTCTTGTTTTATTCTTGAGGTTTCTTTTTAAAAAATGCAATTCTTCGACAAGGCCTAGAAGGGTCTTCGCCTACCAGCCAGCTGTTAGCAACACTTTCAAATGTGTTAAATCACAGAGGTGCAAAATCATTGAGGGGTTACTTGTGGACAGCAAGTCGACTCCTTTAGCCATATCAGTCTTTCTCAATTTGGACGCGGTATTTATATGAAATAGCCTAATTATTCATGATGCTATGTCATTACGGACCCTTTCTGGATGAAATTACTTGATAACATTTTTCTCCTCTACAGTTACTTCACAAACAAACGTCGTCTCTATGAAAACAACCTCCTTAGCTTAACCTATAACGTCCTGTTCCAAATTTGGCCACCACCTGTCACTGTAATAAGTCATAATATGATTTAAATAATTTTGTAAAGTGACCTAAAATTGATAAATACTGTTGGGGATTTTCATTAATATGCGTCTAACCTGGAAGACTTCGACACACTGAAAAAAACATTCCTAAAAAATCTTATACTTTTCAAATATAACACGAATAGCTTCTACATGTTATGATTAAACGTCATCCGTTGTTGTCTCATTCCGACAAGATCAAAACTGGACTGAACTCGCTAGAGTACTCCGTACGAACGGCGATACAACTAATAGATAAAACAATTTACAGTTCTTAACTACCATTGTTTAGCATAGAACTTTAAAATAATGAAAAAGCGAATTAAATATGTAATCTACGAGTAAATGGTTTGTTGCACAAACTTAATCCATCGATGCGTATCGTCCTCGCTCAGGCCTGAAACAGTGCTGTCGCTGTCAAAAAGGTTTTAATATTTTCGCAGAGTGCAATCTATTGCCCAAGTACGTGATTTGTGCAAAACGACGCAATCATAAGACTGTCACTTCAAAGTCGAGGCAAACGTTGACAAAACAAAACTGAAATGCGCTAATTGTGACGAGTCACAGGGCACTTAACGTCGTAATACAGCTACCCGATTTATGTAACTGCACAACAAATCTACTTAAAGCCCATAAGGCAAATTATCCTAAATCGATTCGAAGCCCGTTTTTAGGAGGCAGGGAGACGAATAATGTGGGCTCTTGGGAGCGTGTTGGAGTCGAAGTTAGTTTATTTTTTCCATTTACGGAGTTTTTCCCTTTTTTTTTCTTTTTTTTTTTTTGTTTTTTTTTGTTACGCTTCGCGATGGGGAACGCTGTTAAGTTGCTAGCCTCTGCAGATTCCATTCCTAGCCATTGGAGGTTCTTAATAGGTAGGGATTTATTGGATGACCGGCAAGGAGTTGCCCTGTCAAAGTCCTTGGATGAGAGGCCGAGCCTGGGACAGATGGGAAAGGCCTAGTGCCTTTTTAGGTAAGGTGCTAACCAGGATAGTAGGCAGGAGTAGAACCCTCAACCTGCAAGAAAATCGTCAGACGCGTTTTGCTTTGCTGCAGGCGCTACTGGCGTTTGCCGTATGCTGCTGGCTGTTGCCGGCGATTTGCCTCGGAGGAGGGGATGGCATGCCTTTAGGGTCGGTTTCACCATAGAGGTAACTGTATTACGCCAGTTTAATCTATGCATTATACATGGCGTAATTACCTCTGTTGGTGAAACTGGCCCTAAGACCATGTTGTCGCTTTGTACTGCCGAGCTTATAGATGGCGCGCTAAGGGCTGGCTGTCCGACCGGTTACTGGACGTTCATTCGCCGCAAGGCTCGACGTGCGCAGGGCCCGATGTCAGAGAACCTTCGTCTTCAGCAGCTGCTTCTCGACTCCTGATCGATTCGATTCGATTCCTCTCATCGACCTGCGGAATTTTACTAAGTCAATTATTTTCCAGGCGGTCCGTGACTCTGGAAAATTCATCAAAATGTTTCTAAGTCCATTGTAATTTTCAAAGTAGAGATTGTGACCTGCAGTATGTGGCGGTCAGTCTCCTTCGCTGGCGATTACAAGTAATCACCAGCCTGGGTTCCTGTCCCAGTGATATTAGCCCCGGCTTAATAATGTTAGTAAGTTGATATGTAACTACTTTAGTTGGTATATTAGTATGTGATAATGTGAAATGTAAGTAACGATGGATTGGAGGTACGCAGCAAATATTCCTTATTTTGTCTTCGGATTTCTTGATGAATCGTACAGTTGATTCATTAACATTGAAACAGCGTGATATAGATACAAACGACTCGCCAACACGTAAACGGTCAAACATTTATATTTTTACTTTAAGCGGCAACACTACTTTTTTTTCCGTTTCGAAACTAATTTTCTTTTCTTCTACTCTACATTATAAATTGGCAACAAAGCAGAAGAGGCACGTGTTATTCAATCAAAATTCTTGCAACGAATGACAAGTTGAAACAATAAAACACAGATTGTGGCGATGGTGGCATTTATCAACGGACATAGCGGCACATGAATTACGGCGGCGGTGGCTTTTAACAACGAACTTCAGGTTTAGTGACAATAGTGATTTTTATGCGAGTGGGACAGTCAAACAAAAACATAATGAAGTAAGAGAGTGACCTCTAATGCTATGGTTTATCTACGACGCAACGCGCCAGCGCAAAAATTGCTCCCCATGTATTTAAATGGATGTGGTTTATCTACAATGCAAATTGCTGGCGCGAAAAATTTTGCGCTGACATGTCACGTCGTGTATTGGAATCACTTGAATCCAGGACGCAATTTGCCAGCGCAAACAAAGAATATAGAAGATATTATCCGTACTCATTGGTGTAATTGCTAAAAACAAACTAAGATTTTATAACAAAATGTCGGAAATACAGTACTTGTTTTATAACTTTCCAATTTTAACGACGAATGTTAGATAGTTTTGTTGCAAATCATCATGTTCTATATAGTATGAGCATGAAGGAGTAGGCTACAGAGATGTACAGAAAAAAAAAGTTATTGTGGCTTGAACTTAGTCAAGAGATAAATAAAAGCTGTAAATATTGCATTGTATCTCGGGGATATTATGGATGTTCATAAATTTCGTCTTCTATTAAATTCAAAACCTGATAAAACTGCTCAGGCGAAAATCTGAAGTATTATAAAATTTTGGTATTTTCATCAACCATATGTTTATTTAAGAACTAAAGAATACTTTATTCTATAATTTTCCATACAACATTCATATGATGCTATTGCTCTAGGTACTTTTTCTGTCTTTACTAATATTTCATACTATTTTAAACGTTTTGCAACGATTCTTAAAACTTTTTTATAAAGAATTTTAATATATTTATCTATATACACAAATTATGACATTTCCTCTCAATTTATTTTCAAATTTCTTTATTAGAATTGAAGTTGGTATACGTGAACGCTTATAAAATTAACTCCACCAGATGGCAGGACATATGTGTGAATGACCAGCATTTGCATTTAATTCCAAACCATATTTTAAGAAATAAATGTTCAATCACTTCATTTTGTTAGGTTCCGGTGGGTCAGTGTACATCAGATTAGTTTATAGTTTACTAAATAGTATGTATGTAATTTATTTCATTAGGTTATGCAGGACAGGTTTGCATACATTCATTTTTGTAAACATATTTGGAAATTTATTATGAACGTTGGTCATTTTGACTTCCCATATATGTGGTGCCATCTGGCGACAATTCCATAAACATAAAGCGCTGTACCGTATGCGCTCCATGCGAAACCAGCCTCACGCCGAGCGTAACGCGAGAATGCGTCACGTTGGGCGCGACACGCTGTATAATAAACCGTAGCATTAGGGAAGCTTTATTACCAGGGGACAAGTATGTTAAACACCAACCATTAGTTAAGAAAGAAAACATATTGCTGCCACCCTTTCACATTAAGCTAGGCTTAATAAAAAAAATTGTTAAGGCTCTAAACAAAAACGGTAAACGTTTTCTGCATTTGAAAGAAAAAATTCCAAGAAGTAGTGAAGAAAAATTGAAGGAAGGTGTTTTTATAGGCTCACATATTCGTGAAGTGATGTAAGACAAGAAGTTTGATGACGTACTAGAGGACAGTAAAAGAAAGCAGCATGGATGGGATTCAATACAGTGTGTGCTAATTTTCTGGAAAATGTAAGGGCCGAAAACTACCAAGAAATTATTGAAAACATGTTAAGAAATATAAAAACTTGAGGTGTAATATGTCATTGAAAATACATTTCCTTCATTCCTACCTGGATTTCTTTCCTCCCAGCGATGAACATGGAGAATTTTTTCATCAAGACATATCTGTCTTGGAAAGAAGATACAGAGGGCAATGGTCACCCAGCATGTTAGATAACTATTGTTGGCAGCTAATTAGGGATGTTCCTGATGTTGTCCACAAGCAAAAATGTTCCAGAAAATCTTTTTAGAGTGTATGTAAAATCAAACTTTTTTTTTTCTATATTTCTATACTTTTTTGCATGATAAATCAGAAATAGTGTGGCTAAGTCTTCCCGAAAGTTATTTAATCTATACAATTTTTTTCTTAATGATCCTTGCATTTACAAAAAAATAACATAAGGAATTACCAGAATACTGAAATTAGATATGTTCGGTCATTTTCTTTTTGGATTTGTATGGAAATTTTCAATCACATTTCCTGCAGAAATGGTACGTGATAGAAAGTTTTCGATTGCAGATCTGAATTCAGCATAGGTTAAACATAAAAATATTCACCTCTTTTCATTCGAGCGCAAAAAAAAAAACTGAAATTTTTGTCAAGTTATATTAATACAGTTCAATACGTATTACCTTGTGTACCGGAGACTGGCAGCAATAACACCCTCCCTCTCTTCGTTCCCCGCTCGCCTTGTTGTGAGCTCCTAGATTTACATAAATTGGTTTGGATTTTATAATACGGTCTTAGCGTAAATCGGGGACCCAATACAAGTAAAACATTGTCGCGCTAATTATGTGTGTGTTCCAGTATCACCCATTACACTATTCGTGCTTCGGATTCCACGCTAGGTGGATAGATGGCGTTAATGTGATCAATTCTCAATTGAACGATGTTATGCATCAACCGATTAAGCGCCATTTTTTTAATTTGATATTTTGATGTCATCTGTTGCACTGACTCATGAAGTAAGTGTACGCACACTTCTACACCAAATCTTTAAATATAGCTCTATTACTCGTATTGAAGAAAAATGTAAACACCATCAGTCCTGTAAATAATTCTGTGTTTGACAACAAACGGCTATGAAACCAGCTCTTCATAAATGCTAATCTAAGTTTTGCATCGTGTAACTAAGCGCCAAATGTTGCTTAGATTGTTGATGCATAACTCTAAAACAAGGAAAATAACTTGTAGTATCCAGTATTGTTAGTTTGGCGCTATAATAAATAGTATAGATTGACTTAAACTTTAAACGCATTTTTCTCGAAACTTACATAATGGCGTATAACCGGTTGATGCATAACGCCGTCCAATTTACTTCGGCATATCACGTTACGTAGATTTTGTACACTTGTATTGTGCACAGAGAGGAGTATAGGACGAGTGTTTGTTTTTGAACGTGTGTATTTGTTTGAATGAGAGATGATAGTTGAAGTGTCGGGAGAAGGTGAAACCAGGTCCAGATCATTTATTTCTAAAAGCACCAAGGTACCTCCACGTGCGGTGGTATCTGGTACACAATCAAGTGATTAAAAATAAACCCCGAGATTGAATATTTTACAATTGAAATATCCAACTCCACAAGATTCGCTACAGATAGTGCTTACTTGTTATTTGTCTATCCCTAGCAATACCAACGGGGGGGTGGGGTACTTTATGCCCACCTTCTGTCTTTTAATTATTTCACTAGAAGCATGAAGTTAATAGTTATTGTTAATCATTGCCTCAAGTATTGAAATGCGTAATTGTTTCTAAGTTTTCATTGTTGATCATTTTATGAAACAATGATGTGTTATTGTGGCCACGAAGTACCCCCCGTTGGTAGTTCTTGTAATGCATAACATGTCTTGAATTTCTTTTGTTGGCTTCTTCAACTATGGTTTTATATCTCTAATTCTGTTTTTTACCAACATTGGAGTTGGTTTATTTAATTTACTCTTTCATTATTTACTGGTCTGACAGTTTTTTTCTCTTCTTATAACACTTCTTTTCTTTTTTACTTACTCAGTATTCAGTTCGTCTGTTGTGCAGTTATAGTAATTTACACATGAGAGTAACAAAATTATTTCAAAATATCTTAACGTCCTTTTGACTGGCAAAGAAATTTTGGATATACTTGATAATAAAATAGTATTAGATTTTGAATTTGATGATAGTGATGAGGAAGTGAGTGAAACAGAAGATGAAAATATGGTGCGTGAGCAAGTTGACGATGACTTTACATGATTATACAATCAATGATTAGACTTTGGTATTGTTCTGAAATTATTGTTCTACAAGTATCAGTAATTAATTTCCACAAATGTTATAATTGCATTAAGACACAGACTACTATATCAGTCTAAACATCTAATGTGATTAATGAAAACAAAATGTAAAACTAAGTTAATTATTATAGTAATAAACATGGCGTACTATAGCATTTAATTTTAAAACAAATATGCTAAAATTTATTCAAAAAATTACTCATATATATTGTTTAAAATGATGGTCATAAAGTACCCCCCTCCTGGTACTATAAGTTCTGAAATATGGGTTGGTATTGCTAGACTTCAGGCCTATGGAGTGAATATATTATAACAGTATTTGGAATCAATCAGCTGAGAACAGTCATAGTTTCAAATAGTAGAGTAGAATGAGAATTAGGTGAAAGATTGTAAATCTTTTAAATCTTTTTAAGGAGATAAACTCTCTTGGAATAAGGAATAAACACCCGACTAGGAACCCAGGTTCGAATCCTAGCGGTTCCAGAGGGGTAATGCCCATACCAGGATTTTTCGGTTTTTTCGGAGTTCTCCCGTTACCCGAATTGGATCCCACCAACTCTCTCCATTCCCGCTTCCCACCTCTTGATGTCATTTATTTTCTCTTTCATTCATTTCATATCGCCCTTCACCTCATCTCATGTTAGGAAAAAAAAAAAAGATTAGTTGGCAATCCACCATAGGTGTTGAAAATATGTGGTTGCGGGAATCTAGTTGGGGGCCAATCAGGATGCTGCTTCATGACTCCGAGCCTGATCAATGAAAAGGGCAGAAGGGGTCAACGGGAATGTTGTAGTTCCCCCATCGCGACCACGGACCTAACCCAAAAATGGCGGTATGGGTCATGGGAGTAGAACCTGGTGTGTCGGACTTAGAAGACGACCACAACTTACATAACACCATAGAGTAGCCTTTCATTCCACTCATCTCCATAATACTGGGATAACGCAATTGATCTTTCACGTCTCGATGCGTAGGGCAGTCTGTCCCCTCCCTAGTTTGAATAAAGAACTAAGAAGTAGATAGGCTTACTTGATTCCTTGATCTGTTTCATTTTAGGTAAATGTTTCTTCACTGCCCCCACTCGGCAATTTAAACTAAATTAATTTATTAATCAGGCAAGAATAAGACAAGAAAATACAAGCAGACAATACAAAATAAGATACCAAAAAAGTTTAAAATTCACTTATTGGAAGACCAAAGTACACATATTATATCAAACTAGAATAAGGAATAAACTTAAAACAAGCACTGGCGATATTGAAGAGAACTGGATAAATCTAAAACAAAAAATCATGGAAGCAGCATACGAGAGTCTCGGATATAAACAAATCAAAAACAAAAAGAGATTACGAACTTGGAATCCTGAATTAAAAGAAAATATTGAACAAAAGAAAAAAGCCTATAAAGTGTATTTACAAACTAAACAAGAGGAACATTATACAGAATATAAAAAACTCAGAGCTAAGGTTCGTAAATTGTCTAGAAAATATAGAAGGGATGATTGAGATAAATTTGTAAAATCCTTAGAACGTGATATTACAGGAGCACAAAGACAGGGCTGTAAAATATTCAAAAAATTACAGATGGAAACAAAAGACAAAATTAATGTTAATCTGATACCAAAACAAGATTGGATTACTTACTACAAAAATCTTTGGTCAGAACCGAACACTCACACTGAAAAAATTACTTTGAATTTGACTTGTGAAAATGAAATAGAAAAACCAGACATAACAATGGACGAACTAGAAGAAGTTTTAAAGAAGGCCAAGAACAGGAAAAGTCCAGGTTTAGATGATTTAAATGTAGAACTTTTTAAGTATGGAGGAACTGCCTTGAAAGAGAAACTATTAGAACTTTTTAACAATATTTGGCATTGTCTTAATATTCCAACGGATTGGGAAACGGGTTTAGTAATTAATATACATAAAAAAAGGTCAGAAAAACAAATGTGATAACTACCGAGGCATTACCTTACTCCCAACTGCATCTAAATTATATGCCAACATAATTAAAAATAAATTATCAGTAAGTAGTGAAACATTTTTGGAAGAAGAACAATGTGGATTTAGAAAAGGGAGGAGCACTATAGATGCAATATTTACCCTACAACAAATTATGGAAAAAAGGAGAGAATTTAATCTCCCACTATACATACTATTTATAGATTATGAAAAGGCATATGATAATGTAAACCGAGATAAACTTTGGCAGATACTGCATGAAGAACATATACACTCACATGTAATACGAGCCATATAAAGCTTATATCAAAATTCTAAAATCAAAATTAAATTACCAGATGGAGAAATAACAGAACACATAAACACAAGCAAAGGTGTTCGACAAGGATGTGGACTATCTCCACTCTTATTTAATATATATATATATATATATATATATATATTAACAAAATAGTGCAAGAATGGAGACAAACAGTAAATAGTGGAATTTCAATAACTATGAATAAAATAATTCAAACAATATTATATGCTTATGATCAAATAATATTATCAGATTCCGAAGATAGCTTACAAATAGCAGCGTATCAATTATTCAAAATTGCCAGCAAATATAATATGAAAATTTCCACTTCAAAGTGAAATTTTGATTTTAAATAAAAGAAACTCTCATGAACTTCAAGTAAGCCAAATGCGCTTCTTACGATCATTGTTAGGAGTTAATAGACTGGATCACCAAAGGAACACTATTATCAGAGGAAAACTTGGAGTAACAAGTTTAAATGAAGATATACAAAGATACCAACAAGAATGGAAAAATCATCTGAGGAGAATGGCAAGAAATAGACTTCCAAAATTGGCATTCCAATATACCCCAACTGGACATAGGGACCAAGGAAGACCAAAACATCGGTGGAAAGATCAAGACCATCTTCGCTAGGTTTACCGTACAGGCCACATGGCCTAAAACGAATTTGTTCATGATGATGATGATGATGATGATGATGATGAATAAGACAATCTGAAGTTGAAGCATCCAAAGGCTGTAATGTATTTAAAGTAAATCTTTGTAGTATTTTACATGTTTCATATATCGTGTAAATGATTTACAGCAACGATTCTGAAGGATCTAATGAATGAGGAAGTGACGTGTACGTCATGTTTTCTACACATTCATTGAATGAATTAAACGACCTCTAAATAAATAATGTGCTCAGTGTTGTGTAGATAACAAATATGTGATAAAGTTTTATTGACAAACCCAGAGGATAATTTCCCCGCCATAGTCAAGCGATTTATGACATCGTGCCTTGATCCAGAGCTACTGGAGGACACGCATTTGATCGAGTCCCTGTGAGGGGGGGGGGGGGAATTTACATGGAATTTCGGCCGGTATGAGACCGGTGTCCAACTAGCATTATGAGGGATTTGGGTAGCTATAATAAGTAGCGATTCCAGATTGAGTAAACCAGGATAATAGCTGAGTGACCCCAGACTCTGACCACATGACAACCCCATACTGACTAAATTGACGTCCACCTCTGTGATTAGCACATGTGGATGTGAGGCCAGCAGCCGACTGGTAGCCAAAAAAACCTTCTAGGCCTGTTGCAACATAGTTTAATAGGCCTACATATTCTACTGTTTAGGCTAACTTTTCTAAACGGCCTTCTATTGTTATTTTGAATTAATACATGTTTCTTGAATATTATAGTAACTCAAAATATTTAAAGGGATGACAAGTACTGTACCGGTAGTTTTTGAAAATAATGATTTGTAAAAAAAAATTACTGTAAATCAGATAAAGGAAGATTAAAATTTACGATGAAACTAGCGGTTATTTAAAAAAGTTCTAACTTGATTGAGGTTCTGACCCATCAGGTTTCGAACCTTCCGGTGTGTAACATATAGTCTTAAGTATTCCATGGCGTGCCATTTAAAATTACTTATTTCCTTAGATATTATATGATACTAGGCACGCCGTAGCGTAGTGGTTAAGGCACTGCGCTACAAGCCGGAAGGTCGAGGGTTCGAGTCCCGGTGGGGTTAGGATTTTTAAACTGACCCAAACCTTCTGGCGGCACTATGGCCCTGGGGTCGACTCAGCCTCTAACGGAAATGAGTACCAGACACTTGTTCTGGGGGTAAAGGTGGCCGTCACGCAGGGCTGACAACCCGGCTGACATCAAGTGCCGATTGTCTAGAAAAAGTGGGAGCCTTAACCTCCTACTACCCCAAGGGCATCCTGAGGCCTGTAGAGGGACTACTTTACTTTTTTTATGTTTTAATTTTTACAATGGTAAATTTTGCATTTTTTTTTCTGCGCTGACACCCGGCTGAGCCTACGGGCTCGTGGACCAACTGTGGGGTCGCCAGGAGATGAGCACCTAGATTTACTATAGTCTCACATTGCGGTGGCTTGGTGGGTTAAGCTATCCAGCCTCACAACGGCTGCAGGATGTGTCCCTGGAGGTAGAACAGGGATCTGCGATGCTCCCAAGCAAAACAGTCCTCCCGGCTAGGCTCATGGAGCCCTTGGACCAACTGTGGGGTCGTCAGGGACGAGCGACCTGGCGTACTACTTAACTCGAACATTTCTACCCGAATGGAAACTCCAACACCTTCTCCCGGTGTGTTGGTTTTAAATCAATGATGGTATTTTATCGGCATTTTATCAACACTAAAAAACTGTATCTGAAAGTAAATACCAATAAAATTAAATCTGTGATCACACATAGGCCTAGAAATACATTTATATAATAAAATAGAAGGTGTACTGTAGTGGGCAGAACATGCGGAACGATTGGAGAATGAAAGATGGGCATTTAAAATAGCACTAAGAAACTGAGGCTGGAAGTAGGCCTAAATATTAATTAAACTAAATACAATATTCACACATATAAATATTTTACATAATGGAAATATAAGATATGATGGGCAGGTCATGCGGTATACGGTTGGGTAATGAAAAAGGGACATGGAAACTTCGTAGGAAAACCCAAGGAAAACCGCCCAGTAAGTAGGCCAGGATTGAGATGGGAGAATAAGATTAACCGTGATTTGAGGGGCATAAATTGTACAAGTAATGATTGGAAATTGTTAGTTCAAAATAGGAATATATAGTTCCTGTGACCATGAACCTCTGCGTTATATTAGATAGAGCCGTACTGCCGTCTCAGTGCCTATTGTGCCAATGAGTTAATAGTTATGATTAAAGCGAGGAATTTTATGAAATTTATGTTTTAAACTATTTGTCAGAGAGCGCTGAGTTTAAATATCTTTACATTTTATGATATGCAGAATCAAATAAGACCAACAAAAAACTTCATATTTCATAATATTTTAGCAAAAGTTCATATATTAGTGAAAATTTTATACTTCTTCATATTTTTCAACTTTCAAATTCCGTTATTTTAATAAAAGTTATAGGAATTAATTAAAATAATTTTGAAATGAATGTATTTGTGTAAATTTTGACAGTGTAATGTGGTAGACAAGTGAACATTTTTCATTATATTTTTAAAAGCAAATAATTGGATGATGAGTCACAGAGTGTCAAGTTAGATGGAGGTTTTTGTCCCCCAGAAACAAGATCATGAACCTAGATGAATAAGTAGAATAACAATATTGGAATTTTTTGTAATCAGGTAGCTGTCAGCACAGAGCACACGCTGTCAGTTCGTTCTTGCTACCTGAGGACAGTCCTTACTTTGTGAACAGATTACAGCATTTAAATGTAGGAAACTTGAAGCAGTGCTTTGTGAAATTAGTAACGTTGATGTAGGTTAGGCCAATATTTTTCTCACTTACATCAAACTCTCAAATATAGCATGATACGAGTATGCTCCCATAACATCATGTGATATTGAGCATAATTTTTCATTCTGCAAAATAATTCTGACAGATAGGCCCTATAGTTTACTATCAGAAAATATTTTTAAAAAACGCTAACTATGTATTATGAACAAAATTAATAATTGACAATTGGATTGTTCAAAGCACAAGTAGACCAAGACTAGACACTATGATAGACCTATTTCATATAAGGAAAAACTAACTTAAAATAATTTTAACTACATTTCACCATGTTTGTAGTTCAATATTAAATGCAACTGTAATTGCAAAGAGAGTTCTGAAACAATCCCTGGATTAAATTATGGACTAATAACTTTTAACATCTTGTTTCTCCAAATATTACATACTGGAATGGTTTACTTGGATTCTAAATTGTCCAATTTAATGGTATTGTTACATTTGCATCTACATGAATTTAATATATTTATGCAATGTAAAAATAGCAATAACCCAAACTATACCTGCTCTAAACTTTGTTAGTGCCATATTTCACGGAAACCTGTTTGTTTTGGTTGCAATGCTTTGTTTTTGGTATATATTTGGATTTCATAATTAAATATAATTCAATAAATCAATTAATTGTATTATATATAACCTCTCGGTTTTGATTTATGAAGGTAAAGTGATTCCACTACAGTCTTGGGAGGCCTTTGGGGTAGTGGCATGTTGAATTTCCTATCTTTCTAGACAATAGGCACTATAGATGTCCGCCGGGTTGTCGGATCTGCCTGATGGCCGCATTTGTGCCCAGAACATGCATCTAGTACTCATTTCCATTAGGATCTGATTCGATCCCAGTCCACAATGCCACCAGAAGGTCTGGTCCAGCTAAAAATCTTGACCATATCAAGACTCGAACCCATGACTTTCCTGTTTATACCACGTTTCCTTATACAGCTACGCTATGATATGATCCATTAAAATTGTTTCAGATCATGAATATATTTTATATTGGGTCAGAATTAATGAAAAATTAAAATCGAAATACAGTGAACATCTTGATTTCTTGAGCTATAAATACATCCATTAAAATTGTTTCAGATCATGAATATATTTTATATTGGGTCAGAATTAATGAAAAATTAAAATCGAAATACAGTGAACATCTTGATTTCTTGAGCTATAAATACGTAAGTTCTGTTTGTCTCATTTATGTGCTGGTATGTACACTTATAATTTGTAGTGCGCCTATGTATGTAAATATATGTAAAAAGTTTAGAAAATAGTAGCTTCGTAATATTTTTGATTCATCATTTTTATATTTTGTCTTTACGATTTCACATTTTCGTATAATCTTCATATAATCCCTCGTTCTAGTTATGACGTTTCTCAAATGCCCTAGAATTGGCGATTTTCCCCCCGTATTGGCGGCACTGGTTAGGATCAAGTATGCGTAAGAGTATGCAAACGATCAAGGTGTAAAAAAATAAAGTATCCCTAAATTTAGATCTTAATAATAATATATGAGAGACCATAATGATACATATTTTCAAACAGATTTTGGATTTTAATTTTATAAATTCTTTTACAGGTATCAAATAATATTATTTTAAGAACTTCGTAAATTATGTGAAAACATGTCTTGTTCTTATGTTGGTACCACTAGTTAAAGGAAATGAAACAGGTGTTGAGTAATCTGCTTAATCTCATCAGTGACTAGGCGAGTGAAGTGGGTGCGGTGTTGTGTATGAATTTTAAATAAAATAAAGTTTTTTTTATTAATACTGTAAAGTAAGTAAAATTTGATATTCAGATAGTAATGTATATATCATTTTATAAACCTCAATATGTATTAGTAATTGTTAGCATATGTAGTTGTCCAGTGGTGCTGAATAATAGACCTTCGTTAAAAATGCTACATCTGTTGAATTTAATATTATCTTAGAATTAAGCAAATTGTGTAACATATATTGATTTTTATTACAGATTTAACTGGAAGATAGCCATGACAAGTCATTTGGAGCAACAATTAGCAAGTTTACAGCTAAATCATGGAGATGCCCCATCAGGTAGAAAAGTTGGGCCTGCTGTACCACCTAAGCCTAAGAAACCGCAACCTCAGGTACATTATATTAACAGGCAATATATATGATAATTACTGACTCATAATCCCATGAAGCTTATTTACTTAGGTAATATACATGAGTGATGGAGCAGTCGGTCAGTCATGTCATATCTACAACCTTGCCCCTTTAGTACTGTAAATAAACTATGAATGCATTTTAAAGACTACTAAACTCAACTGAAATTCACAATCAATCAAACTGTCCTTGTAATTCTGAAGAGATGTTGCATAAACAATAAGAATCTGTTCCTTTGAACTACATAATGAATGATGTTTAATATTCACAGTAATGAACTATTGTTACTAACTTTGTTGGTTTGTCATTTTCAATATGGAAGCGACCTGATTTAGTATATACATGGGTATTCTATACCAGGAATTCACCTATGCTAATCACTGTACAAACAGAATAGTCAACTTATTCTTATGGTGTGCCAGATTATCCAATAAACTGGAAACTAATCTAATGTACACTAACATGCCCATGTTCTCATCCTAACTTCCCATTTTCTCACCTGTTGAAATAAAAAGAATATAGATGGACTCCTGGCATAGAATAGCCATATTTTAGTTTTACTTTATATTTATGCACATTTTTGTGATTTCTTGAGAAGTTGGGGGGGGGGAGTTGAGGGGAGCAAAGCCCTCCATTATTCAGGTTTTTAATCACGAACTGTGCAATTTTGTACCATATCCCTAATACTATGTCAAATATGGATAAGGTCAGAAATCGTCACACATGAATTCTTTAAGTTCTACAGAATTGCAGTGCGCATGCGTGAGTTGCTGTAATGGTTAATGTAGCTTCCGGTTAGATGGCTCTGAAGTTGGCAGTACCAACTTTGGGAATAAATTCCCAAATGCTAAGAAAAAAAGGATGTAAACTAACTTCCCATTTCCTAACCTAACAAAACAATTTACATAAATATTATTTATTCCCAAATGCAAAAAAATGGACGTAAACTAACTTCTCATTTCCTAACCTAACAAGACAATTTACATGCATATTATTTTATAAACTATAAACTAACTTTACATACACTAACACTAAATATGGTTTGGAATTATTTTCAAATGTTGGTAACTGTGATGTGAGAGTCACCTAGCAGATGTTACATGAAGCATTTCCACACCTGTAGAACTCACATGTACAATATTCGCGTAATTTAGAAATATTTAAAAATCGTAAGAAATGTTAATAAAATGGTTCCAAGATGTTTAAAATAGTACCAAACATTATTATAAATGGTTGTAAAGTGTTTAGTGCATCAGTGGCATAAGAATATTAGTGGAAAATTGTGTGGGATGGTTTGTACACCTCAGCCTCAAATATTAAGCATAAATCATCCCCCTTCCAATTTATAAGCAATCAATATTTGAGTTTTCATTACATTTAAACACATCGGTCTTTAATTTAAAAGCTAACAAAAATAATTCATAATAACTTTAATTCTTTTATCTAACCTTGGTTATTAGTAAGATCACATTTCAGTTTAATGTTGCACAAATCATTCAAATAATAGTTGAGTTTTCATTGCATTTACACACATTGGTCTTAGATTTTAAAAATTAACAGAAGTAACTCTCACTAGCATTATATCTATTCCCCCTCTGTCTAGTTTGGTTAGGTTTTTATATTGCTCAAATTAGAAAAGAAAAATAAATAAAATTTGCTGTGCCATTGTTACAAATACAACATATGAATTATCATTTAAATTAAAATATTTCATACCTCACTTCATATCCAGTCTTCTAATTATACCAGTTTCGAAGCCTGGGCAGCTTCATCTTCAGTAATTTCTTTTTGACTGATGCTATGTTGATCAGGAGAACTCCTTCCTCCCTCTGTTGGTGGACCGATGAACTTCCGAATCAAATCAGAATCAGCGGGAATTTCAAAGTTCATAAGTTTTTCTTTCTTGTTTTTTTTAATGTGAATTTTTTTTCCAAACCGTGAGTTCTTTTTGTTTTTCTATTTGTTTAATTAGACTGACTTTAGTATAAATTACATGTTTTTCAGACCAAGCATGAGCAGCGTAACAATTTTTTACATAATGGAGGGGATTGTGACAAAATTTACATAGGAAAAACAAAAACAAAAATTGAAAACAAGGTTGAAAGTACATCACTAAGAGGTTTAATTTAAGAATTAAATTAAAGTTATATTTGAAAAGAAAAATATGCACCTAGACTGGGGTTTGAACCCAGGACCTTTGACTTTCTGTGTCAATGCTCTTCCACATTGACATATAAGGTCAAAGGTCCTGGGTTCAAACCCCAGTCTATGCATATATTTTTCTTTTCAAATATAATTTGTCTATCATTAAGATGTTTAAAAACGAATAATATTAACATTAAATTAAAGTTTTTAATACCTCACCTCATGCTTGCTCTGAAAAAACATCTAATTGATACTAAAGCCAGTCTAATTAAACAAACAGAAAAGCAAAAAAAAACTTATGAACTTCGAAATTCCCACTGATTCTGATTTGATCTGGAGGTACATCGGTACATCAACAGATGGAGGAAGAAGCAGTTCTGATTGACATAACGTCAGTCGACAAGGAATTACCAAAGATGAAGCTGCCCAGGCTTCGAAACCGGTATAATTAGAAGGCTGGATATAAGGTGAGGTTTAAAATATTTTAATTTAAATCTTAAATTAAACCTCAGTGATTTTTTTTCCTATAAAAGTTCAACATATCAGTGTCGAAAACAAACAATGGAAATTATGTTATGGTTACATCAAGAACATTGTATTATATTTTATGTCTATATTTCTAAATTGTCTTTGCTCCATCCATCCAATGGCTGATTGGCTCAAATTTCAGCTTTGGCTTCCCTTAATTTCTGCCTTCAGTCATTTTTATTTTGCACAGCAAGCCTCCAGTTGTGACACTTAGTAGGTTTGCAGCATCTTCCTTAATACAATCATCCCATCTTTTTTCGGTAACATTGCACATGCCAATTCATAAATCCATTTTCCTTTGCTTTAGTCATCTTGTCCACCGCTGTGGTCTCGAGGTAGCACGCTGCCTTGTCACGCAGCAGGCCCGGGTCGATCCTCGGTCAGGGCAATTTTTCTGGGTGATGTTTTTATCGGGGTTTTTCCTCACCTGTAAGACAAATGTCAGCAAAACTTAAGGCCCAAACGGTCCCTGAAATCATATGGTCATCATCATCATCCTTATCATCATCCTTCACCGGTGTGGAAAGCAACGGGAAGCTACCATATCTACAATTCCCTAGTAAAGCTGCAAGCATAGCATAGCAGAATTACTATGGATGGATTAGTCATCTTGTTGTAGACCATCATTCTGAGGCATGTTGGGTTTCTGAACGTATTTGTTTTTATGGGGTGGGGTGGGGAATTCAACCCCACGCCCAACCTCCAGCGATCCTGGGAGGGTCAATGATTTTCTGTTGGAGTTTTCTCCCTTAGCTGGTATGTCCCAATTTTTAAGCGTCGGGAACTTGCTTTTTTGCCCCTGCACTACTTAGTATTAACCAGGAGCCATGAGGACATGGTGCATTGAGCTGGGTAGGAATTAATGGGTTTTATTAGTATGCACCCACCAGTAAGGTGCACACTCCTGAGACCACATATTGCTCCATTCAGCTCCCAATTTTCTTTGCTAGAAACAAGTAATTTCATTATTTTTCAACATGATGAATCATTTAAAAGTCGTAAGAATTTTTTTAATTTACTTTTATTTTTCCAAAGCTGAAATATTTAAGCTATTGAAAATCCTAGATTTCCCACATGTCTAATTAGCTAAGAGCTAAAGCATGGTGTTATAGATCAGAAGATGCAAGGTTTGAATCTTGCTGCAACCAATGGTGCGTGAGATGTATATTTATAATATGTAGTAAAATAGTATGAATTAAATAGAATTGTATGGTAGAAATGGAATGGGAAATAGAATCATGTAGGAATAGAATCATGTAGGCATATAGTACCGGTAACAAAAAAAAAATTGAATTAACTTTTTCTTAAAAATCATAGTTTCAAATGAACAAAGAAGTCCAGTTATCATTCCTTTATTATTATTCTTTATCATCATCAACATCACAGTAATTTTGCCCTAGGGCAGGTCTTTCACTGCAATCATAGCATTTTCATGCTATGATTTGCAGCTTTACTAGGGAATTGTAGGTGTGGTAGCTTCCCGTTGCTTTCCACACCGGTGAAGGATGATGATGATGATAATGATAAGGATGATGTTGATTATGATGGCCGTATGATTTCGGGGACCATTTGGGCCTTAGTTTTCCTGACATTTGTCTTACAGGTGAGGAAAAACCCCGATAAAAGCTTCACCTAGAATAACTGCACCGACTGGGGATCGAACCCGGGCCTGCTGCGTGACAAGGCAGCACGCTACCTTGAGACCATAGCAGTGGACTGTTTCTTCATAATTACTGAATAAACTATATATTTTAAGTACAAATACATTTCTTCTAAAAATTTCAGGCATGGCTCGAGAATTCAAATCAGGAGACGCTCTCAAGTATTAAATTGATAAGATGAAACAAAGCATGCACATATTTTGTTAATATTAGTCCTAACATGTTATGTGATGTCTCTGTGGTGCAAGTGGTTACACACTCGCCTCTCACTGCTGGGGTCCCGAGATCGAGTCTTGGTCACTCCATGGTGTTTCGTGGTGGACGAAATGGAGTTTGGGCAGGTTTCTCTCCCGTTTTCCCCTGCCACAATTTAATTTCTCCATACTCATCCATTTTGTTCATCTGCCCTTATGATGGTGCATAAGGCGTCGTCAGCCGGCATCCTTGTCATCACAGACCTCTATATAAGGGACTTTATCTTATCTCATCCTTCGACCCGACCCTGAGTTAGACACGAGTTGAAGATATTATATGTGATTAAAACGTGAAGATTTAATGTAATTATCTGTATGGGTACCTTAAAGTAAAGTAAAAGTAAAGTAATCCCACTACAGGCCTCAGGAGGCCCTTGGGGTAGTGGGAGGTTAAGGCTCCCACTATTTTTGGACAATCAGCACTTGATGTCAGCCGGGTTGTCAGCCCTGCATGACGGCCGCCTTTACCCCCAGAACAAGCGTAACAAGTGTCTGGTACTCATTTCCATTAGAGGCTGAGTCGACCCCAGGGCCATAGTGCCGCCAGAAGGTTTGGGTCAGTTTAAAAATCCTGACCCACCGGGACTTGAACCCTCGACCTTTCGGCTTGTAGCTCAGTGCCTTAACCACTACGCTACGGCGTGCCCCTATGGGTACCTTACCTGTGTATATTAAATATAATATTTTGTTGCTGTTCATTTCTAATTATATTCAGGTCCAAAAATGGGATTTAATTATTTTTCTCCATATGAATACTAAATTTCACAGATTCATCTTCAAGGTTAAATAATATATATATGTTAATCAATGGTAAAGAGAAAATTTTTTGCCTGAACCAGGAATCGAACCCCGAACCTTTAGCTTTCCGTGCTAATGCTCTGTCCACTGAGCTAATTCAGGTTTAATTCCCATCCAAGCAGAAATCCTTGCTTTACCTTACTCTGCTTGGATGGGAATTAAGCCTGAATTAGCTCAGTGGACAGAGCATTAGCACAGAAAGCTAAAGGTTGGGGGTTCAATTCCCGGTTCAGGCAAAAAATTTTCTCTTTACCATTGATTTACAATAATTTGTGTTCATTAATTTACTTATTTCTATCATAGTAATAGCTTTAGCTTCTCAATATTAATTTAATATATATGTTATATGATGTATGCTTACCAGCCACTTAAATTATAGGTTTGCAAATGAGCTCTCCTTTTCTTCTGCATTGTAAAGTGAGAGCTCGTTGAAATTTTGTGATCAAGTTTGGACATAAATTAATTATACCTCTTAAAATCAGAATTCACACTTCAGGCTATAAGCTTTCTTGTTATTGCACAATGCAGATCCTACCTAGTAATTTTATTTAATTTTTTGAGGTTTTTTTTTAAATACTTGGAACACATTTTTTCAAACATTTTTATCACATTGTACTTTATCAATGCTGCTATCACTCTCACATGGATATTAAAATACTTGCAGAAATAAAATAAAAAATCTTGGCTCTTACAATACCAAGGCTTTTAAGATAACTGAGGAATAAAGTTATTAGACTGGATCTTGTCAAATCTGCAATGAATTTTGTAGGCATCCTTTCTCAAAACTGCTATGTAGCAACATGAAAAAATTAGTTTCGAAAAACATGTCAGCTATAAGTGTTGTTATACCGTAAATATCAAATATTCATTACTTTTTCCTATGGCTCTTGCAGCCCAAATCGTGCTATTCCATTCCATAGTAATTCTGCCCAAGGGCAGGCCTTTCACTGCAATCATAGCATTTTCATGCTATGCTTTTGTAGCTTTACTAGGAAATTATAGGTGTGGTAGCTTCCCGTTGCTTTCCAGCTGGCAAAGGATGATGATGGCCAGATGATTTTCGGGGACCGTTGGGCCCTAAGCTTCATGTTATTTGTCTTACAGGTGAGGAAAAAACCTCACCCAGGAGCCTGTTCAGACCAGGAATCGAACCTGGGCCCGCTGCGTGACAAGGCAGCATGCTACCTCGAGACCACAGCAGTGGACAATCGTGTTATGGCCTCTCTTTTTGGGGTAACTTAACCAATCTAATTTAGTTGCACTTATTTCCCTACAATGACATGTAGTCAGCATGTCACCTCAAAGAACATCTAGTAGGCAACTAAGGTATTACTTGGATGGATGAAGGTCAGTTAAATTTTGCACAGAGGCCTTTTTATTCAGGCTTCCAATTTTTCTATGAGTCTATAAAAATTTTCAGTCAAGTTTGTACTGCTTTTTTCTGGAGGACAGTAGAAACCTATCAGTTATGACAACCATTCTCTCCCTACTCCATGATCCCCTTGTCTTCCTTTTAATTAAAGATGTAAAATGTTAAAATTTCTCATGAGGGAGAGAGAGAGAGAGATGTTTCCACCCCTTGTAGTTCATTCAATGTTCTAATCTTTTCCCACTCAAGACATTTCATTGGCAATGTGGATTTTCTATGTTTCCTAGAGCCTTGCAGGCATACAACATTTAAAATTAAGTATTCACTATATCATATCTAAAAACGATAAAGGTAAAGTAATCCCTCTACAGGCCTTAGGAGGTCCTTGGGATAGTAGGAGGTTAAGGCTCTCACTGTGCTAGACAATTCGTACTTGATGTCTGCTGGGTTGTCAGCCCTGCATGACGATTGCCTTAACCCACAGAACAATCATCTGGTACTCATTTCTACAAGAGGCTGAGTCAACCCCAGGACTATGGTGCCTTCAGAAGGTTTGGATCAGTTTAAAAATCCTGACCTCACCAGAATTCAAACTTTTGATATTCCGGCTTGTAGCGAATTGCCTTAAACAACTATGCTACGGCATGCCCCCCCCATATATAATATTGCAATTTTATAAACAAGATACTTTTCTTAGTGTTTTAAATATTATATGTAAATATAAAACATGCTAAGGATTTTTTGTAGTTATAGAGAAGATAGTACGATGGTTGGGTATTTTCAGCGGAATATCATGGCTTTAAAAAACACTTAAATTCACAAAGCATTGTAGAATTTAGTTACCAACCTGAGTTATAAATAAAGTATGAGGTATAGGAAGAAAATGAGTTAGGATTTCATATACATCTAACTTGAAACTCGTATGGAAAAAAAAAAAAATGGCTGGTACAAAAGTTAGATCAGAATCTTAAGAAAACACAATTGCCAACCCAACGAATTTACTGTACTGATTGGTCACATTGCCTCACTTGGTATTGCTAAGAATATATATAACTTAAAATAATTTTCATAATATAAACTAAATGTAGCTAACCTACCCCAAATCATAATCTAACCTATCCAAATGAAAGAAATATGCTTGTTTGTGTGGCAAAGTTTGGGTTCACAAACTTCTTTCAAAGGCTACAAGTTAATGGATTGTAGGATGTATGACTAGGAATAATTTTAAGACTGCGCTAGACAAACTATTTATTTAATTAATAAACACATCACTTCACTTCATTTCACCTTGCTTTGAAACTGCAGTTTTACTAATTCTTTGTTTTAACACACTTTTGCGGAGATAGCAAGCTCGTGTTACTTGCACGAAATCTTAGCGGCATCTGAAGGCCTGATGCTGATGCAAGACATTATAAGCATGCAGACCCAAGATTCCAGAAGCTTCTACATACAAAGGAACTTAGTTACGTGGGACAAAAATTGGGCGCGAAAGATACAAGGGCCAATGAAAAGATTACATTTTTAATTATTTACTGCCCAACTATGCTAAGACAAAAGGCATGTGAGAATGACTTGCGATAATTTTGATGATGCAAGTGTTCTAAATTATTCCATAAGAACTTTAATGCTAGAAGGGCTTATAGTACATGTATTATGCAATTAAATGCAAGTCATACAAAAATAATTCAAATAAATTTATATAAAATCAAATAAAATAAGAATTATCCAATGCTCATAAGTACTCTGTAATATAAACAAAATGTTGTAGTGTGTATTAAAAAAAGATTTTGTTAGGTGTGACACTACAAAAAGAAACATGTTGGTACCACAAACTTACCATCGCATCTCATAATATTCAAGATCTAGTTTACAACCTCTGGCCATATAGTTCATAACCTATTGTTCATTCTAGCATGCAAATTCTGTCATTTTGTTGACAATACCTGGTGTTTAAAAAAATATTGTAATTGAGAACAGTGTTCAGATTTTTTCTCAAAATTTTAGGGAAGGCTTTGCCTATACCCATGAGCTGCACCTGAACAATTTACTGTCTGCAAATTTTGCATGCACAGTGGGAATTGCCTGACTTACTATCTGACAGAATGTCATTCACAGGGAAATATGGAATTATCCATGTATTAATGTATATAAATTATGTTGAGATTTTTCTTAGAAACAGCACATCCATTTAAACACTAGCTGTTGATATTTTTATTTAAAGTAACACTTTCCAATCCTGGATAGAATTTTTATTTAAGAAAGAAAAATTAATGCTAATTTTTCTTTCTTAAATAAAAAATAACAGCTGTTGAATTAATCTTTACTGCTTTGCATCAAATTGCTCATTATATATATATTGAAAGGAAACAAAGTTGGGCTAATGTAGAACAAATGATAGTAAATGGGTCAGTCCATGTGAAGTGACCAAACAGAAGAGATTTAAAAAGTATTAAGTTACTCAGTGGCGAGGCGTAAATGGAATCAGCACTTACCTATAATTTTTGTAAAAATGCTTCTTCATCCAACCAAGTTTTAGGCCTATAGGCCTGTTACAATCTCACTGATGAATTTTGTATCCAGTGTTTTCTTGGACGGTCCAGAGATCTCTTCCCTGTTGCCAATAATGAAGCATGGCCTTGGGAACTCTATTTGAATTCATTTGTTGCAAATGGTTTTGTAAAAAATAAACTACTTTTAATATAATTATTCTTAGTAAAAAGTTTAATTCACTTTTTTTAAATAATTTATAAGTGAATAACTGTTTTAAATATATTAATTCTTAGTAAAAAAAGTTTGATTCACTTTTTCGAAATAATTTATAAATTGAATCTGCATGCTAGTGTCACCTATCAGTGCTTTTCCAAATTACATCTTCCATTCCTTGTGGCTTTCAAGCTTCATTCTCTATGCTTGGAAGCAATTAGTCTTAGCACTTGTCATTGTAACGATGTGTGGTGGAAAGAAAAGTAAAATTCAATGCCCTGAGTTAGTATTGAAATAGCATAAAGTTTCATTCAATTTTAAATAGTTTAATTGTTTATAGTATATACTTTATATGTTATATTTTATTGTGACCTTGTCATTAGACAATTAGTGAGAATGTAAATAGTGAACTTTCAATAGTGTTTCTTGTAATTTATTCTGCATTTCGTCATCAGTGAATCAACTAGAAGCAAAGTTGCAAGTTGCTTCCAGTCCTCTCTTCCCAGTAGTTCTACCACAAAGTTCAAATTGAGTTGGAGCAGCATTAATATGTAACCATTTTATTTAAAAAGTTTACAAGTTTTACACATTTAATTCACTTTCATTTCAAGACAAAATAAAATTAATAGAAAATGAAAGACCTACACGGCCTCTCACTGAATTAAATACTCAGTTTAAAAGCTGTAAAGTTTTCACACAACATTTCAGTTCAAATTCATATCAAACCATCCCTTGGTTATATTGTTGCAATAACCTCAAAAAATTGCTCTGCTGGCCATGTCTTTTGTTTTTGCCTGAAAAGAATGTTTTGAACAAGACAGGTTTTGAGGACTTTAATTTCATCAGCTTTAAGCAGGTTTTTTTTTTTTTACACTATGGAGCTTCCCTTGTCCCAAACTCACGCCTCACCACTGAAATTACAATTGTGTTATTTATCATTGGAAAGCTAAATCAACAAGGAATTTTAAACTGGTACTTGTTTTATTAATAATAGTTCACATAGATTATGAAAATGAGTTTTTCCATAAAAGACTTATACTGTAAAAATGCACAATATTAGTTTACTTTTTTTTTTTTTTTTTTTTTTTCCAATTACCTAAAATTGATTCCTGCTGATATCTCAAGGAAGCAGGTTCATTTTCTTCAGTAACCACCAGTTTTTAGTACAAAAGTGGATTTTAGTAGAATTCTTAAATACCTTCAATTTATATTGTATCCGAAACATGAGAAAATATTAATACATTTTCTGTTATTATTATTATTATTATTATTAGTAGTAGTAGTAGTATAGTAGCCTCACTGTGATGGTTGTCCAGCAGCTTACTTTATTTCCCCGCAGCTATTATAAATAACTAAATACAAAAATGTCGACTACTGCCACTATAAAAATCCCACATGTTAATCATTATCAAGCATTGTTGCGGCACCCACTTTTATATAAACAAACAACCATCATAGTGAGGCGATAATAGTAGTATATTAGTATTATCATTATTCCTTTAAATTTCTGGAAAGTGAGATCAACAATGTGCTCTCCAACTTTTAATTAAAACTCTTTAATAAAATGTTATTCAAATGCTTTTAAATGTGTTATGGGTGTGACACTGCATTTAGAATGCATTTATTTGGGTCTAATGAAACTTAACTTTTTTAACGAAATTACTTGTATACTATATATTTTCTCAAGACTTAAGATATTAATGCATTATTAATTCTTGATTTCTTAATTTATTCTTAGTCTTCATAATAATTTAGTCCTGAAATTATGTCCTTGAATCTATAACAGTAAATCTTCTATTCTAGTCTCAATAATGTCTGCAGTAGGAAGAGTGAGAGATTCAGAGCAAAATGATGTCTTATTATTCACAAAAATTAAATACCAAATAAAAATATCCATGTAGAGTTGTTTCATATCTTTAAATTCATTCATAATATTTACAGCTTGCTTCTATATCAATTATACGAGTAGATAGCATCCTGATAGGAGCTCTTAATGATAGTGATTACTATGCATAGAATAATGTTCAGTACTTTGCCTTTATAGTGTAATGATTACCACGTCTGGGTTCAATTCCAGACATTTTTGTTCTGGTTTAAGGTGTGGACTAAAGTCCACTCAGTCACATGGAGACAACTGAGAATCTATTTGATATGAGATATAGTAAAATCTTATTAAGAAACTGAAAATAAGGTTGAGGGTCTCTTTCATGCTAATTATGTGTTTCTTTGCACTGTCATTTGTTACCCAGTGACAGCAACCCTGTTGGCCTTGGCTCTTTGGAGCTATTGTGCCATGGATTCATTATTTTGTTACATGTTGATTAATAGAAAGAGAAAAATTATTATAGAACATAATGCATTATTACTTTTTTTATCCATGAGTTATTTTAAATTTACCAGAAAATAGTTCTTACTTTTAAATTAAATATGCAATGAAATGTAATAGTTTGTTCTTTTTTCCTATGCTTTGCTCTTTGATGACACTTATATGTAATGTGGTAAGTTATTTCTAATTAATGAATACATTTTAAAATACTAAATAGCTGATTGATTAACCCTTCAAGTTTGTAGACCTGATACAGGATAATTTTGCACTGGTGTCCTCCGTAATTGTGGGAGAGATAGAGAACATATTACATCAGCATGCAAACTTTTATGTAGCAGGTATCATTTTTAAAAAAACATTGTTCAGTCTTTTCTGCTTTTGTTCTTGGTGAAATAGATGATAAAGATTTAATTTCTTTGATCACACTATTACTTACACAATTAATTGTTTTATCTGAATATGATTACAAGAGAATGAATTTTGAGGTGCAATATCTTTCCAAAAATATAAGTTTTCATATTAATACTTCAGTATATGGATTTTTAGGCATAAAATTAAGCAAAATAAACACAACTTGTTGCACCTCTTTGTGAGATTAGAATATTTCCCCATCTTTTTTATGCTTCAACATCTTTTCCCACTTTTTTTGTGTTTTTAAATTATTGAAATGTATAAAATATAATAGTAAGGCCCAGATTTTGATGACCTAAAAATAAAAAAAAACTATAAAATGAGCTAAAAAACAATAAAATTATCATAAGTAATGCCACGAGTGATTTCCAAATTATCGATAAATTCATGACTAACGAAGTGATGATTGAATTTATCTAGAGAATTTGGAAATCAAGAGTGGCATTTGTTAGGACTATTTAGCGAATAAAATTAAGCTGTATACTCACAAATCATTATTTAACTATAGTTATTTTAAAATATTTATATATTTAATGTAAATGGCGATGTTTGAAAACAAATGAGAAACGATTGGTATGCTTCATTTGCTTCTTTTGTTCGATCACTGCAACCAGATCATATTATTATTTATTGCCAAAAGATAGCAATGTTGTAAGAATGCAACGTGGAGAAATTTAGAACCAACATTATAGGTATCAATTAATTTCTGATGTCCTATGATGTAAATATGTCAATTATATTTTTCTGCATCATTTCCTGGAAAATAATTCATTTAAGAAAGTGCAAGCAGTGGTTTCTTTTTTTTTTTCTGGTATAATCAATTGTTACAAATGTTTTTATATTATCTCTTGTATGTGCTACGTGTTGACATTCATGCACTGTATATACAATCTCTGGTAGTGTATTTCTTACAGAGTCAGTCACTGCAAAGTAATGCTATGACCTATTTTTTTCTTTAACTAGTAATTTTAAGATTTTTTATAGATGTTGATATTAGTTGGATTGGATAATTTTGTGCCTTCCTTGCCCATATAGTTCTGTTAGTATGCTTCTGCATAATCCTTTACATTTGAGATGCTTCCTATTTCATACTTGTTCTTTTTACATATCATACAGTTTGTAAAATGTTTAATTCCTGAGTTCCGACTATCATTGACAAATTTTTTTTTCATGTTATTCCTGTATAACTTAGCATGTGGAGACATGTGTAACTACAGGAGAAGTTGTGTTATGTAAGAAATAGTCTGGTGCAAAATTTAGTTGTGTGTTTGTTCCAATGTCACCCACTGTACTTTTTTTTGCTTTGGGATACATACTAGCTAGATATATAGCCTTAATGTGGTCTCTTTTCAGTATATCCACTACTTCAGCAGACGGTATTGCTTAGGTGTTTTGTACTTGCATTATGGAAAAAGAGAAGTGTGAGACGAGTGTAAATTTAAGTGTGTGTGCGCGCGCATGTGTGTGTGTGTATTTTGGTAGTCTTTTTACATCTATAATTACTGTTTTATGATTATTATTAGTCAGTGAGAGAATAAAATATGAGTTGTGATGTATATTTCTAATTCAATCTCTTAAGAATTTGTGTTTCTATAATTTGTATAGTTATAATTAACTAACAAGAGAGGAAAGGAGATTGCGAGTATTTGAGAATAAGGTACTTAGGAAAATTTTTGGACCAAAGAGAGATGAACAGACAGGTGAATGGAGAAGACTACATAACAATGAACTACATGGTCTTTATGGGAAGCCAGATATAATAAGAACAGTTAAGTCTCGTAGACTGCGATGGGCAGGACATGTTGCACATATGGCAAGTGAAAGACTTGCATGGAGGCTTCTTGTAGGAAAGCCAGGGGGAAAACGCCCAGTTGGTAGACCAAGAATGAGGTGGGAGAATAACATTAACTATGATTTGGGGGAGGTGGATTATACAGGGAATGATTGGAAAGCATTGGCTCGGGATAGGGATGTATGGAGACCTTATGTCCGTGCGGCCATGAACCTACGGGTTCGATAGTGCCAGTGAGTAAGTAAGTGAGTATAATTAACTAACTCACTGGCTCTATCAAACCCATAGGTTCATGGTCACATGGACATAAGCTCTCCATACACCCCTATCCTGAGCTAATGTTTTCCAATCATCCCCTGTATAATCTCCGATTGAGGGTCTTTCCACTTTTCAGCGGTTGCCCTTTTACCAGCCGGCTGCTGGCCCTTCACATCCACATGTGTCAATCACAGAGGTAGATGATCAACAGCCAGTGTAGGGGTGACATGTGGTTAGCATGTCGAGTCCCCCAGCCATTATAGCTGGTTCCTCAACCTGGAGCCGCTACTTATTGTAGCTACCCAATTGCCTCACGATGCTGGGTGGGCACCGGTCCCATACTGGCCGAAATACCATGAGAAAATTTCTTCCCCCATGGAGACTCGAACCAGCGCAAGTCCCGTAGCTCTGCGCCAAGGCTTCCTACCTTAACCGCTCGGCTACGGCGCGGGACTCCTGTATAATCTACTTCCTCAAGTCATGGATGTTATTCTCCAACCTCCTCATTCTTGGTCTACCAACTGGGTGTTTTCCCTCTGGTTTTCCTACAAGAAGCTTTCATGCATCTCTTTCATCCCCCATACATGCCATATATCCTGCCCATTGCAGTTTACGAGACTTAACTGTTCTTATTATATCTGACTTCTATACATATCATGTAGTTCACTATTATGCAGTTTTCTCCATTCACCTGTCTGTTCATCTCTTTTTGACCCAAACATTTTTCTAAGAACTTTATTCTCAAATACTCGTAATCTTCTTTCCTCCCTTAAAGTAAGAGTCCATGTTTCGCATGCATATAATATAACTGAGAGAATAACTGTTTTATATTTTCATTTTAACATTTTTTGGAGGAGTTGGGACGACAAGAGTCCCTGTAATGCATAATAGCACACATTTCCAGAATTAAACCTATGTTTAATTTCTTTGTGGATTGCATTCCTATTTGTAATTATTGTTCCTAGATACTTGAAATCAGTCACTTCTTCAAAATTTTCTGTAGTTGTCATTAGTTGTCAATTTCCATTATACAACACATTTCTATGTGTGAACATATATATTTAGTTTTATTGATGTTTATTTCCAGTCCCAATTTCTTAGTGTTACTCAATAGAGTGTGCATGTTGTCCCTTAGTATCTCCTAGTTATCGCTCAATAATACTATCATTTGTATAGTTATACACTACATAATAATAAAACATTAAAAGTCACATAAACTGGTAGGGGAAAGTCTGGTAGCCCCGGACATTTTTATAATTTGTTGATTGGCTTCATTCTTCCTTATTGATGTGAGCAATTTTTACATGAATGTGTACTTTAACAACATTATTATAATCAACAATAATCATTTAAATGCTTTTTTTGTAGGAAATAAACATTTGACAGTTTTTTACTGAATTTTGTAAAATAGCACCGGACACACAAACGAGTAAAGTATTATTATTAGACTGATAAGAAATTGAACACACATGATTTAAATGCACTTGTCGTAGACATAATTATTGTTTCAGGTACTTTACTCACAACTGGTTGAAGGCCAGAAGATCCAGAACCATCATTTCCCCAACTTGGAGTAGAAATGCATCACTCGTGGTTTATTAATTCCGTCTCTCATTAAACTAGAATTTCTGAGAGTTAACTGATGGTTCTTTTCATTAAACTGTAGTAATATATTTTACTAGCACATTGTTTAACTTTGTTAAATATATGGGGTGTGTTCATGTTTTCGGCCAGGTCATAAGCAAGTTTAAGAAATTCCTTAAGAGTAAGTGGCATGAGATGATTATCTAAGTCTCTTACATGTTGAGTCAACTCATGCTTCAATTGTTCAGAAAAAGTTTTATCAAACCTACCCAGTTTTGGTGTCAAATAAATTCACCACAACTTTTTTGTTTTTTTAATTCTATCATGTAGAAAACTTCGGGATCTGAAAACAAATAAACTTCTCTAAAAGACACAGTGCCTCCTATAACACTTTCTATGGCTTGTTTCATCGAAACTTTACTCCATGACCCTCCTCCAGCACTCCGGTCTTTAAATTTTGGCATTCTGAGGATTCAACAATAACCTAAAAGACAATAAAAATAATAAAAGCACTGTCAATGGGTACCATAAGAACTAGTGTCCAGTGTTACCGGAACGTTGTCATAAACAAATATCTTAATATCCCCTTAAAACTACTTATTCTCGTGTTATAAGTTGTGGTAGATATGTTTTTTAAAGTATATAAAGTAAAATATAATAAACATCAAACTAATGTGTTACCTTATATTCTCAACAATGGTCATCAAATATAACTTGGGTCTGTACACACTGAGTGCCAAACTATAAAAACTACACTGCATGTATGTCTGCCAAACTATTAAAATTCAAGCATTTGAAAGTACTACAAATCGATCCAGTAAGTAGTGACAACATCCATATATGGCCATCTAGCGAGGATAGGAAATTAACGAATGTCCAGGGATATCTTTAACGAATGTCCAGGGATATCTTTAACGAATGTCCAGGGATACCTGCTGTCCACGGCTACCAGACTCTCCCCTATTCATAGTAAATTAAGTTACTGACTGATTTAAATGAATCGTGTAAGTTGTTTTGGACAGTATTTTACAGTGTGTGTCCTTGAATCTACTCTAATCTTGACACTTGCTGAACAGATTAGGAAACCATGTAAACAAACAGAAATCTCACAAAACAAATTGATTTTTATATCAAATGACTTGCAAGCTTTTCACTTGTCCTTCAATAATGTAATTGATAATAATTCAGGTTATAAAAATCATTATAGTTTATAGTGATCAGTGATCAGTAAACACTTATACATTGAAAAACATATGTTTACTTTTCATTGATAATATGTAGAATCCATTAATAGGTTAGTAAAAGCAGCACTCATAGATTTGGTTTTATGAATGGCCCAGTTATCAAAATAATTGTCTATACAAGATATTTAGAACGGTGCCAAAAAGTCCATTATATGGAAGAACCAAAGTGAACTTCATGATATAACAGGCCTAGAAGGCTCTTCACCTAGCAGCCAGATGACTGGTCTCACATCCATATGTGCGATTTACAGATATGGATGATCATTCAACTAGTATAGGGGTGATGTGTGGTTAATGTGGTCAGCATTTCAAGTCCCCCCAGCTGTTACAACTGGTTTTCTCAACTTGATTATATGTATGAGGACAGGGTTATCATTTTCATCATCATCATCATAGTACATTCACGAATTTAGGCCATTTGCTGACCTGTTTCGGCCTCAAGAGAAACACCATCCAGAAATCTTTTGAGTGGACGTCCTGGTCTTCTTCTTCCTGCAGGTTGATATCTTAACATTTGTTTGGGTATTCTGTGATCTTCCATTCGATGAACATGTTGCATCCATCTTGACTCATAATCAGAAATTTTGTTTTCTAAAGATTCCATGTGTAATTCTCTAAGATGTCTTCATTTTTTTTGTGATCTAGTAGTGTGTATCCTGCAGTCCTCCGAAGATATCTCATTTCAGCAGATCTAAGTCTCTGTATATCCTTCTGTTTCAATGTCCATACTTTGCTACCATACAAAAGAGTTGGAAGAGCCAGTGTTTGATACACTTTCAGTCTTGAATGCTTTTGGACTAACTGTGGCTTGAAGATAGAATTTATTAACCCTAAACTTCTTAAACATTTAGATATTTTTGCATTTACATCCTTTTCTTCTTCATACGAGATATTGCATCCTAGATATGTAAAATTATTCACCTGCTCCAAAATTTTATTGTCCAGTACAATTTTACTTCTGACAGGATCTACACCTTGAAATGCCATAATTTTCGTTTTTTCTGTAGATATCTTTATTCCAGGGGATTTTTTCGTGTTGAGACTTGAAAGTAGTTTTGAAGTTCCTTAGGACAGGTTACTGGCCCGATGCTAAGTAGTCCAGTAGTAGGGCTGCTACCTTCTAGTCTCTGGACAGACATTAGGATACTGCATTTACTCAGTACCTGATGGAACGGTTATACCGCCGTGACTCGGTCCTCAGAGCCTCATTTGTGAAAACGGGTTGTACCACGAGAAGGTGAGGATGAGAATTGGGTAGGAAAGGTTATACACACATCACTACCCCTTACAACCTGGTTATCATTTTAGATGAAGGAATCCATCTCTAAAAATAAAAATCTTTATGAAGACATTCTTGGTATAAAATTGATTAAATCCTTATTGATTATGAAACTCTGTCTTCTTCCTTATTCCATTTTCAATTTCTTGAATTCACGATCAGAAAGAGAACTCAAACCATCTATGTCCTCCCATATTTTGCTTGTATGTTTGTCCTCTACCTTCAACATCTTCCCTAATCTAGTCCAGCCATCTGGTTCTTTGTCTGTTTTCTCTTAGCTTCAACAATAATACTGACATATTTTCATCCCTACTTTGCAATTAGACTCTTAAAAAAACTAAACTCCATGGTGCAACAGGCCCTTGGTCTATAAATTGACTGCTGGCCTCACATTCACATGTGTTAATCACGAAGATGAACGATCATTCAGCCATTTTAAGGATGACATGTAGTCAGCATATTGGATCACACAGCCAGTATAGTTTGTTTTCTCAATCTGGAGGTGCTACTAATTATAACTACCCAAATTCCTTGTGATGTTGGATAGGCACCAGTTCCATTCTCAGGAAATATCTTCCCCAAGGGGACTCAAACCAGCACAAGCCCCATTGCATTGTACCAAGGCATGATACCTCAAACTGCTTAGCTAGGACAAAGGATAAAAAAACACACATTTGGATTCTATGAAAGATTCTGACCTAGATTTTGGATAAAAAAATAGGTGAAGAAACTTTAATAATAATGGTTTTGCTTGGTCCCTATGGACATCGCAGTATTACAGCATTTTATACATATGAAATGTTGCTGACTACAGTATTACCAATTAATCTGTAAGAAATCTCCACCATCCCAATGAGCATGACACCAGGAATAAAATACAAAGGATATGTCATCAGTATAAAATATAAAGCATATGTCACCAGTCCAGAGATCAATGTACAATCGTAATATTATGATATGAAGATATTTTGTTCATGCATAGAGAGCAGATAATCCAGTAATTTTTATGACAAATTGATTGCATGTTTGTTAGTACCAAACAATTTAAATCCAACTTTCTTGCCCTGTATTTGGTAAACCACATAGACATAGCTTGGGAATTAACAATGTATAAGAGAAAAATTTGCATTTAGATTGGAGTGCTCAGGTAGCTCAGATGGCAGAGCATTGGCATAAAAAGCCAAAGGTCCTGGGTTCTAACCCCATTCTGAGCATATATTTTTCTCTTCAAATATAAATGGAATACCTATTTTATAATCAATTCATAGCCCTTATTACATACTGCACATTGCTATTGTTTTTAAATGTCCTGCGTAATTAATATTTATACCTCTATTTAAAACCAATGTAAGATCTTTCAGTACCTGATGTTCTATATCTTTAATATTGAATTTAAAAATTTCTTCTCCAGTCATCCTATTACTCCATTGTCCTTCCACTATTCTTTTTTTCCCCTCTTTGTCGTTCTTAATACTCTAAATCCAAATTGCATTGGTCTCCCTCTCTTCAAACTCTCAGGTAACATCCATTCCAACACTTTCTTCAGTATTTGCCCTTCATTCTTTTTTTTTTTCGTGTGGCTATACCATTGCAGTTGTTACTGATGCACATAATCCAATATACAATTTTTTACTCTCATTTTAGTTTTTATAACATTGTTACAATTATTTGAGAGTTGATGGATTTTATTTTATTGTAACAGGTGCCAAAGAGTTACTCTCTGAACCATCATCATTCTTTTCACGTGGCTATACCATTGCAGTTGTTACTGATGCACATAATCCAATATACAATTTTTTACTCTCATTTTAGTTTTTATAACATTGTTACAATTATTTGAGAGTTGATGGATTGTTTTTTAATTGTAACAGGTGCCAAAGAGTTACTCTCTGAACCATCGTCATTCTTTTCACGTGGCTATACCATTGCAGTTGTTACTGATGCACATAATCCAATATACAATTTTTTACTCTCATTTTAGTTTTTATAACATTGTTACAATTATTTGAGAGTTGATGGATTGTTTTTTAATTGTAACAGGTGCCAAAGAGTTACTCTCTGAATAACCAGTGTGAACCATCATACAGTACATTGCTGCAGAGCGGGTCAGGAGCCAGTGGACAGCTGCCGAATGACAAGTCACAGACTCAGCTATATACCAATCTTCCTCCTCCACCTAGTTCAGGTGCGTTTTGTTCAATCACAAAATAATAAAATGCTGACATCAATTTAAATATCCCCTCATGTTTTCCACAATAGCATTATCAGATTAAAAGAAAAACTATTATACAATTTCAGGTCTAGTCCCTGTTAAGAGACAAAAGTATTATTAATTGAATGCAGGGTTTTACGACCAGTAATCATAATATTAATAGATTCCAGGTTATGTGGCCGTGATCTGTGACTGGTATTTCTTCCAGACATTTCTCCCTCGACTGCAGGGGGCATCTTCAGTGGCAAGAACTTCTAGAATCCGGATTATGTGGCTGTGATCCATGACTGGTGATTCTTCCAAACATCTTCTTCTTCTTATTCTTCTTCTGTATGCAGTATTGGGTGATTATGCCCGTTCTGCGACTACAAAAACTGATCTTTCCATCGGTTGAAGGGTCTTCCGAGGTCTCTTTTGCCTTTAGGTTTGAGGTGGTAAATCATCTTTGGTAAATGGGAATTTGACATTCTCTGGACGTGTTGGAACCATTTAATCTGATAATTTTGTATATGTTCCACCATTTCCCTACTATTCCACTGCATCCTTATCTCATCACTCTTCATTCTATCCCTTAAAGTTACTCCAGTTAGTGATCGGAGGAATCTCATTTGTGAACTATTAATGCGGGATTTATCTTTTGCTTGAAGTGTCCAGCATTCACTTCCGCATAGTAGAGCAGGTTTGGCTATGGCATTATGAAATCTCAATTGGATTTCTTTCCTCATTTGTTTTCCAAAATTTCTCCTAATTACACCATTTAGTCTTCCAAACGTTGGCTCAACTGTGAAATGTGTACTCGCCACTGAAGATGTCCTCTGCAGTTGAGGGAAAAACGTTTGGAAGACTAAATGGTGTAATTAGGAGAAATTTTGGTAAACAAATGAGGAAAGAAATCCAATTGAGATTTCATAATGCTATAGCCAAACCTGCTCTACTATACGGAAGTGAATGCTGGACACTTCAAGCAAAAGATAAATCCCGCATTAATAGTTCACAAATGAGATTCCTCCGATCACTAACTGGAGTAACTTTAAGGGATAGAATGAAGAGTGATGAGATAAGGATGCAGTGGAATAGTAGGGAAATGGTGGAACATATACAAAATTATCAGATTAAATGGTTCCAACACGTCCAGAGAATGTCAAATTCCCATTTACCACCTCAAACCTAAAGGCAAAAGAGACCTCGGAAGACCCTTCAACCGATGGAAAGATCAGTTTTTGTAGAGAAGAAGATGTTTGGAAGAATCACCAATCATGGATCACAGTCACATAATCCGGATTCTCTTAATATTACAAAGTATTATTGTTATTATGCAGGTCCAAAAATTCAGCCTGCTACTGTTATGTTACATAGCATTAAATCTTTGGTTAACTGGATAAATAAGGCAACATGCTATAAATCAGAAAGTAGCATGTTTGAATCCTGAAGGGTTCAGGATTTTTAAACTGGCTGAACCTTCTGGCAATTTCATGGCCCTGATATCAGTTCAGCCTCTAAGGGAAATGAGTACCAGACATGTGTTATGGAGTTAAAGTTGGCAGTCCCACAGAACTGACTACCTGGCTGGCATCTTGTGTCAATTGTTTAAAGAGATAGTAGCCTTCAACTCCTACCATCTCAAGGGTCTCCTAAGGCCTGTAATTGGATCATTTAACATTGTGTTACTTTGCCTTCGATTAAACTGTATTATTAATACTATCTTTCTACCTGTATATTTTAGTTACATATGCCTTCAAATTATTCTAATTATAAAACAAAGAGGTATATATTATAAGGCCACCAAAATATGTTATATACCTTGGGTATTATATGATCAAATGTAAGAAATTGTTTCCATGTGTTATTGATGTGTAACATAAATTAACCTATATTGAACTTTTATAGGAAGAAATCACTATGAGGTTTAATTTTAGTTAAATTAATTGCCACTCCTCATATCCAGTCTTCTAAGTAGACCACGGTTTCAAATCCTTGGCGGATTTATCTTCAGTATCCTCTTGTTGACTGATGTTATGTTGATCAGAACAACTACTTCTTTTTCCCTCTGTTGGTGGACGATCTGACTGGATCCGGAGGTTTATCGTTCCACCAACAGAGGGAAGAAGAAGTGGTTCTTCTGATCGACATAACATCAATCAACGAGAAGGTACTGAAGATGAATCCGCCAAGGATTTGAAACCGCGATCTACTTAGAAGACTGGATATAAGGAGAGGTATGAAGCATTTAATTTAACATAAATTAACATATTTGATTTAACTTTTGAGATGAATCAGTAGTAGTAAATGTCCCCTGACCACATTACGAGCATTGTGCAGGGTAAGGATAATGACAGGGCTGCTGTCTCAGAGCATCTAACCATGCTCCTCTAAGTATTAACTCCTTGAGAGAGGGTTACTGCTGCCGCCCCTTGAGCCGTTGTGATGATCGCCTGGTATCACATTGCCTCATAGACCGTTGCAGACTACTATCAAAATGCTTACCTTCAGCACGTATTACAAATAAATGAACAGCATACCAAGAAGAATGTATACTTATAAACCAAAAGGGAGAAGATTGTTGGGAAGACCATTGAAGAGATGGAAGGACCAATTCGACCTATAATGAGATCGGAACAGGCCATTGGGCTTATTCCTTGTTGATGATGATGATTTAACTTTTAATATTGTATGCTCTCTTTAAGAAATTAGAAAAAACTTGTTCATGTTGAATTCCTCTCCATTTTGGATATTTAAAATAATAGAGATAAAAAAGAGTGAAAGAAAACCTATATTCCTCTATAAATAGTGAATGTTCACAAATCAACATCTCAACAAAGGGATAAACTGAGTTTGATCTGAGCAAGCCAGCTTTTGTCTTTTAAGTTAGGGTTATTAAAATAGAAATGAGCACAACTTTTTAATATTTGAAGAGAAAAATTTTTTCACCTAGACCGAGACACGAACCCGAGACCTTTGGCTTGCCGGACCAAATGCTCTACCAACTGAGCTACCGAGGCGAGTTACGATCTAGATGCAAATTTTTCTCTTATATACGTTGTAATTCCCTCTCACCAAATGCTTTTGTAACCATTGTTTCTATCTTTGCAAATGGCGGCTTCTTAGTTAAGAAGACATTTATTGGGAATTTAACATTACTTTATAAAGCTAGTAAGGCTTCTAATTATGTTTCTATTATTAATTTAACATTTCTCAATGAAAGATAAATTATATTTGAAGAGAAAAATTTTTTAAATGTCTTCTTAACTAAGAAGCCACCATTTGCAAAGATAGAAACAATGGTTTCAAAAGCATTTGGTGAGAGGGAATTACAATGTATATAAGAGAAAAATTTGTGTCTAGATCGTAACTCGCCTCAGTAGCTCAGTTGGTAGAGCATTTGGCCTGGCAAGCCAAAGGCCCCGGGTTCGAGTTTCGGTCTAGGCGAAAAAATTTTCTCTTCAAATATAATTTATCTTTCATTGAGAAATGTTAAATTAATAATAAAAACAACTTTTTAACTTTGAGATGAGTGGATTAAGGGAGATATTGAAAGTTAGGTCTAATATCTGTGTAAAATAGTAAGGAATTTGTATTTTCGATGTTTTCATTATTAATTTCATACATCTCAATGATGGATAAATCATATTTAAAGAGAAAAATTATACGCTCAGACCGGGACTTGAACCCGGGACCCTTGATTTTCTAGTCAAAGTGCTCTACCATTTGAGCTACCTGAGCAAGTACCGATCTAAACGCAAATCTTTCTCTATAGACGTTGTAATTCCTGCCCACCAAATGCTTTGAAGCCTTTTCTTCTATCTTTGCAAATGGCGGCTCCTATATTAAGAAGACATATTTGGGAATTATACATTACATTATAAACGCCAGTACGGCTATTTTCGATGTTTTCATTATTAATTTCATACATCTCAATGATGGATAAATCATATTTAAAGAGAAAAATTATACGCTCAGACCGGGACTTGAACCCGGGACCCTTGCGGCTATTTTCGATGTTTTCATTATTAATTTCATACATCTCAATGATGGATAAATCATATTTAAAGAGAAAAATTATACGCTCAGACCGGGACTTGAACCCGGGACCCTTGGTTTTCTAGTCCAAGTGCTCTACCATTTGAGCTACCTGAGCAAGTACCGATCTAAACGCAAATCTTTCTCTATATACGTTGTAATTCCCGCCCACCAAATGCTTTGAAGCCTTTGCTTCTATCTTTGCAAATGGCGGCTCCTATATTAAGAAGACATATTTGGGAATTATACATTACATTATAAATGCCAGTACGGCTATTTTCGATATTTTCATTATTAATTTCATACATCTCAATGATGGATAAATCATATTTAAAGAGAAAGCTCAAATGGTAGAGCACTTGGACTAGAAAACCAAGGGTCCCGGGTTCAAGTCCCGGTCTGAGCGTATAATTTTTCTCTTTAAATATGATTTATCCATCATTGAGATGTATGAAATTAATAATGAAAACATCGAAAATAGCCATACTGGCATTTATAATGTAATGTATAATTCCCAAATATGTCTTCTTAATATAGGAGCCGCCATTTGCAAAGATAGAAGCAAAGGCTTCAAAGCATTTGGTGGGCGGGAATTACAACGTATATAGAGAAAGATTTGCGTTTAGATCGGTACTTGCTCAGGTAGCTCAAATGGTAGAGCACTTGGACTAGAAAACCAAGGGTCCCGGGTTCAAGTCCCGGTCTGAGCGTATAATTTTTCTCTTTAAATATAATTTGTATTTTACTTTGGCAGTATTATTCATCTACTTCCCTTCTTACTAACATTAGAAATATTTATTCAGTTAGCCAAAAACCATAATTAGTTACACAATTGTGGCACTTAGAATAGCAAGGGCGTATATGCAAAAGATTAGTTTTGTGAAGAACGTGTTTAAAGTTCCATAAACATATTTTCTCTATATCACATGACTTATCGTATCAGTCAATGCAAAGAAGTTATATATTGTGTTCTGAAGTGGTTTACAATTTGGATGAAAGAAGAAGTGTTTATATTTTAATAATTTAAAAAAATGTGATTTTTATGATGATCAAGATCATCATAGTCTACGTGAATATAATGTGATTTTTGTTGATACGCCCTTGCTATTCTAAGCGCCTTAATTGTGAACTTAATAATGAAGAAAAAAATTGACTGGTAGAGAGAATTAATAATTATTAGGGTACAAATTATTGTGTGCTAAAATTAAATTTGGAATTTAGTATTTAATGAGATAAAACAGGGGTGGCTATTAAGTGGAATTGAGAGTCATTGCCCTCATATAAATTCATATTTACTGAATTAGTTTGTTTACATAAACCCAGGTTACTTTGCCCCTTGCAGTGTAACTTTGGCCCATCGTGGAAAAAAAGTTACTTTTTATGCCAATGGATAAAATGAAAAATTAATTAGATAGAAGATGATACATAGAAGTATCAAAACTAGTCTTAAAAAATCTACAATTATGAGGTGAGGCGTTAAATTCTAACTATATTATTAATTAATTAATGGACTTAATTACTGTATTTTCTGGTTGGTATCAATACCTGTCATTTGATGATATTGTAGGAGTTGAAATGAAACAAAAATTTTAAAATCGCTCTAGCAGTCAGTTTTTTTATTTTCACAGTGAAACTAAGTATATGCAATTAAAAACCCGAGGACGGTATTCTCCAAAAGTCAGCAAAATCCGACCATTCAAAGTGGAGATTTACCTGAAATCCTAAATTAAAAATTGTCTTCAAGAACCACCATGTTTGTTTTGTTGCAATGTATACCATACAATTTAATTAACTCTTAAATTGGCAACATGTCCTATAATATTCAATTTATTTAGTATTTTTAATCAAGTAATGGAAAAATAAGTCTGTAAAAATTATTTAACTTTGTGTCAAATCATACAATAATATATGCAAATAGGTAATACCTTATGGTTATGCATAATTTGTTTTCACTGCAGTTTGATATGTTTAAATAAACTGATATCAGAAATTGGGTTTCTTCAATTTAGCAAAATAAATATACAGTGTTTAACAAAAAGGTATGTCAAAAAATTTTGGGAAAACATTTCTTGCATGTAGGACATAAAAAGTCTTATATTGACATAGGTCCAGAAATGCTTTATTTCCTTTTTAGAGCACTTTTTCTGCAGCTGAACACCATCCAAGAACACTCAATAACAGAACCGTGGAGAAACAGGAAATCATAGAAAATGTTCAAAATGGCCTTCATTGGCTCCAGTGCATCCGTCAACCCACCACCGCATGGACTCCCTAATGCGCTGATGTAGAATCTGGAGAATTTCGTATTGTCTGACAGCCCTCCAGATTACCCCATGAAGAGTTTCTACATCTTGAACTGGAGTTGTAGACCTGGAGAATTTCATATTGTCTGGCAGCCTTCCAGAATACACCATGAAGAGTCTCTACAAACTGGAGTGTCTTGAACTGGAGTTGCAAATGTAAAAGCAAATGTTTACTACTGTACAATTAGACAACTGTTCTGTTGTGGGGGTTATGGCCACAGGACAGCTATGTATTGCACATGTAACCATGTAAGCAGAGTTGTAAAAAAAGAGCTCTATCAAAGAAATAAACAATTTCTGGACTTATGTTCATATACATTTTTTTTATCCTTTATCTGCAAAAAATGTTTTCCCAAATTTTTGACATACCTTTTTGTTACAGCTGTATATTCTGTAAAGCAGCAAAATTGGACCATAAATTTGACTTCCTAAGGAATTTGCTTAGTTTATGCAGCTCCTTCATGACAGAGTTTTTAGTTCGAGCAACTCAAGTTTATATCTGTGTTACAATCATAACTTCAGTTCATAAAAATCAGTGTCCTATTATTGTTAATGCTTAGTGATGATTAATGAGTGAAATTTATCTGCTGTATTTGTTGGTAATTTTATGATTAGATGCAGACTTTATCATAAGTAATGCCACGAGTGATTTCCAATTTATCTAGAGAATTTGGAAATCAAGAGTGGCATTTGTTAAGACTATTTAACGAATAAAATTAAGCTGTTTACTTACAAATCATTATTTAACTATACTTATTTTAAAATATTTATATATTTAATGTAAACGGCGATGTTTGAAAACAAATGAGAAGCGATAGGTACGCTTCATCTGCTTCTTTTGTTTATCACTGCAACCAGATCATACTATTTATTGCCAAAGGAATGCAATATTGTAAGAATGCTCTCTAGGGGAGAAAAAATGAAACACATCAAACTGTATATTAATTCATTTCTGATGTCGTATGATGTAAATATGACAATTATATTTTTCTGGATTATTACCTGGGAAAAATACATTTAAGAAAGTGCAAACAGTGGTTTCTTTTTTTGGTGGTATAATCAATTGCTACAAATGTTTTTATATTAACTCCCGCATGCGGCACGTGTTGACATTCATGCACTATTTATACAATCTGGTAGCTGTATTTCTTACAGGCTCAGTCACTGCAAAATAATGGTCAGACCTGTTCAGAATATTAAAAAGGAGGAGCTTTCTTTAATATGGCAATTATAACACTGATAAATATTTCGTGAAACACGACTCTGATTGGTTGTAAAACAGAAATCATTGAAACGTGATTGGTCATTGACTCCCATTTGGGGCATGAGTTAAATAGTCATCATAACTTAAATAACTCATTGCATTGTTGTTATAGGTGCTGTGAATCATTCCATAAGTTCATTGTCATCAAATGCAACATATAGTAATATTGATCCTCCTGGTGTTAAAAATGTCAAGACTGAACCACATCTCATATACAGCAACATTGGAAGTCATGCAAACAATGAACTTAACAATACTTACAGTAATGTGGGAGCTTTCAATACAACAAATAATGTTCGTAAGTACTTAATTTTATTTATAGGAACCCCTTAAGAGTAGGCCAGATGTCTATGTATTTGAATGGCCTAGGTTTGATCCTGGGGCAAGAGAGATATGGAGATTTTTCTTCACTTATTCATATGCCCAGTTTAGGAGTAGCCATTTTACCTCCTCCTTTTACCATTAATGAAGAGTTCTGGATCCATATGGTACAGCTCTAAGGGGCTTCAAGGGCTTTATCCTTGCTAATGGGATGTACCATTAATCCTTTGACAGACCCTTAAGAATTCATATATTCTCAGTTATTGGCAAGAGGATATAAAATTGTTTTTCTTTCATGAATTAATGAGCTATTTTTTATATCTTGCCTCATAGTTTGCGTTCCTAAACGTGGGAACTGCAGTTTTCAAGAGGAAACATCCTTTCCATTTTTGACATCATAATGTCAGTTGAAAATGGGAGGGATGTTTCCTCTTGAAAACTGCAGTTCCCGTGTTCAAGAAAACATAAACTATGAGTAAGATATAAAAAATAACTCATTAATTTCCACGGAAAGCTGAAGGTTCAGGGTTCAATTCCTGATTCAGGCAATTTTTTTCTCTTTACCATTGATTACAATAATTTAGTTGTCTCACTTAATACTGTGTTTTTCAAGCATGGAAACTATAGTTTTCATTCTTGAAGAACATGAAGTATGAGGTGAGATAAGACTCTTTTTACTAATTATTAATTGAAAACCTCACTGTTATTTCTCATAATTAAATTTATGAATAGATATATATATCTTGAAAAATATGGTTGGTTGGTATCTGATTCCATTCACTTTCTTGCAATCAAATGTTTTGAAGGAAAATTTAAAATTTGATTGAAGGACCGATGGAGATGATTATATTGATCTCAATTGAGGTTTTCATTAAGATTATCGAGGAAGGGAAGGGCAAGGAGGAGATTCAGATCTTCTTCTTCTTCTTCTTCTTCCTTCCAAGTATTAGGCCAAGGCCTGTTACGATCCTATAGAAAATTTTCCCTCCAGCGTTTCATAGGAGGGAAATTCTCGTATAAGACTTGAAAGCATAATAATAGTCCCTTCGATTGGTTGCTGGCCAAAGGAAGGCAAGACCAGTGATGGTCAGGCTTTTCTGGAGAAGAAAATAAAATAAAGGAAAGAAGAAATGGAAGAAAGGAAAGAAAGGAAAGACTCCCTATACCAACTCTATACATATGCTTTTAGAGGCAATTGTGATCTATAAGCTTGTTTTTCAAAAGTTTGGTAAATATGTATAATAATAATAATAATAATAATTTATAATTCTCTTTAAACTTTTTTTTAAGGTAATTGAAGATGTTCTTTTTTTTTTATGTAGTGGCACATTATTTAAATAGTGTTAAAGTATATGATCATATTTCTTATGTTTAATTTCTTTTTAAATTTGTACTTATGATTTTGATTAGTGAATATTTTATTTTGATTACATCATTATGTTTATAATTACTATTTTAATATTAATATTGTCTCCAGTACTCATTAAAAGGAGACTGAGTATGGAATCTGGATGAGTGAAGAATAATTTTCACTCTTTCTTTACTCTAATTAAATCTGAGTCATGTTAGTGCTGTATGTAAATAATTATATTCTATTAGAATTTCAAAGAGAAATTATCATTCTTTTCCATAGTCAGTTGTCTAAACCATCTGGCCTACATTTGTTATTTATGTTTTAGTTGAAATAACACTTGAGTACCTTTAAATTAAACAAATGTGTGATTGCTCTCTTATGCAAGATATGTGGAATTGGAGGCAGTAACTCAATTTTAAATACAATCTCATGAGCCAGGACTACTTTGACTTTTACCTATATCATCCATTACTTTTGGAAAAAATATGCTTATTGATAATATATTTGCCAAGTAACATGGGAAAACCAAGTTAAACTTAATAAAACATAAATCTGCAGCATAAGAACTCCGAAGAGCCAAATGATTTGTAGCTGTCATTGCAAGCAGATGACACTAAGCGAGTCATGTGTTTAAAATGATCGCATTCCCTCAACCCTAATTTCTACTAACTTAATTGAATTTCACTCTTATGATCTTTAGCCATATACACAAATATTTATATTCTTTGCCATAGCTTGGAATCAAACCCAGAATTCCTAGGATACTAGGAATTTTAATATGTACAGTAAAACTTGCTCAAAGCAGAATCGCTTGGGACCATTTTTTTTTTTTTTTTTTTCCACATTAGACAAAATTCTGCATTATAAAAAAAACTAAAACTTATTAATGGTCTTAGATTATAGAGTACTATATATGTCTTTTTACATACCTTGGATTAATTGTAGTTCCGCTGCTGTTGAAAAGTGAAGTATGGTATTATGAGTGACTTCAATGGTAATGCGTGATAAAACAGTCCCGTTTCATCAGCGTTAAAAATGTCTCTTAGGCGCTTATCCTGAAATTAAAGTATGCAGTTTCGGTTTCCGCTCACTAACTACACTTTTGTCCATCCTTTGATTCCCTGCCAATTTCATTCCTCACTACATTGTATCGTCTTTTAAAACTATACAGCCAACCTGAAGGTGCCTTGAAATCATTATTCCCTAGGGATTTAGCAACAGCTAGAGCTTAACTTTGGAGCATCGGTCCAGAAATTTGGAGATTTTTTGATCATGCACTTGTGAAACACTCACACTACTTCGTTGATTTCTTCATTTTTTCTTTTTTTTCTTTCTCTTCATTTGACCATTTCCTTGCATCCATTCATTCATTATTTTTTCTTTGTGTTTTAAAGTCTTATAAACTTGAGTTTTTCCACATTTAAATTTAGTCATTATTTCGCTCACTGAGAGTTTTTTTTTATCTTCACTTTCACTTTTTCGTTTAATGACAATGATACATATGTTTTAGCCATCTTTATTCCATAAATTCAGAACGTTGCCTATGAAAGATTGGTCTCAGAACTTTAACAAATTTAAGATTTTACAGTGCAATTGTTATTTGTAAGACAGGTACAGTATCTTTATTTTGCGTAATGGGTGTGCAGTGAAGCCGAAAGAAAATTTCAGGTATAAGTAGAATCTCTACTTCAACCAGCAGCAGGAATCATTCCTTATTGTTTAGATTGGCCTAATGGGAATTCATTGAAGTGGAAAGTAATTTATTTGTCTCTCTGTCTTTCCACTTTATAAAAATATTTTTTCATGAATTGTGTAGAAATATCCTTCCCTTTCCACGTTGTATAGATTCCGTTTTATGCAAAATAAATACATGTAAAATTACTATTATTTTGCCAGGACCAATAAATTTGTTCACATTGGACAGATTTCTGCATTATTCACATTCTGGATTAAACAAGTTTTACTGCATAATAGAGTGAAAGTGCTACTTGATCTAACAAGAGGAGGACTCAATCTTCTAGACACTAATATTTTTACTTCACACAAATGTAGAATGCTCCTGTGACAATAATCTACTGTGCAAGCCAATAAGGTCCACCTTTTAAGTTTTTTTTCTTGAGAAATTAGTTTTATGAGATGGCTGTATACTGATATTTTGCTACATTTAGCACAAGTAACTTGTAGCACAGAATTAGCAGCCTGAACTCATAATTCCAAGGTTTCTGATCCAAGTGCTATTCAGGCATTTTTTAAAGGCACATTTTCTGTCAGTTTCTGTAAAATCTAATAATCAAATGAGTTCTGCTTGGGTGACTTTTTAATCCAAATTATTATTAAAAACCTACAAAAATATTGTGAAAACATATGTGCAATCTTTTGGTGTAATTGGTCATATACCCCATCATTCAAAACTACTATCAAATATTACAGCATATTGGAAGAAAATGTGAATTTTAAAAAAAGTCCAAGTGGAAAATTTGAACCAGTGACTATTAGACTAAGAGATCAGATACTACTGTACTACCATAGACTCATGTAAACCATAACAAAATAACAATATAGTCATCTCATAAAACTTTCCTTTTTTTTTTTTTCTATTTTCTTAAAAAAATCTTGACAGGTGTGCTTTATTGCTTACAAAGGTCTGTATATGTGCATAAAGTTAAAAAAAAAATGTATGCCCTGAAGGTCTTGCTCTCCCATTGTGTCTCCAAATTTTTGTTTTTGTCATCAAAATTATGTATGTTTACAGTGCCAATGCTCTGCTATATAATGCAACATAAATTATTATAAGTATCAACAGATAGAAGAATCTTTATTCCACTGGTCCCTCATGCCTTTTGGTATTTACATAAAAATAAGTTCACCTTTTTTTTTCATTTCTTACTCAATCCAATGTAAATTTAATTTTATTTAAATTTACTAATTAGTTGAATTTTGTAAGATTTTACTTAGGAAAAAATATATTATGGATAATAAAATTTTCACTTTTACTATATCTGGTGCATTAGAAATCTGATTGCGTAGCACAAATTATTTTTCTGCTATTATTCCATATTTTTTATTTTGAGAATAGATTTTTGGGACACTCCACTTTTAGCCTGAGACTGAACTTCAGGGAACTCGTAATTTGCACTACAAGACTTTGAGACAAATGTGATTTGCTTTACAAAACAAAACTTCTGGGAACCAAAATTTTCTGTCACATCAGACTTTTGTACACTTCCAATTTCCCCTATGAAACCAAGTTTTTGGAAACCCTTAACTTGCCATGTGGGACCAGACTTCTGGAAACTGCTTGTAGGGATCCTTAATCTGTCCTACAGGCCAGGCTTGGTGGAACTTCTTGAGGTATTCTTAATTTTCTCTATAAGACCATACTATACAATTTTGGTAATTTATCCTATGAGGAATTGTTTAAACAGAGATGGAATGAGACCAAAGCAGGCCATTCTTCCTGAACCATGAAAGGAAGATGAAGAAGAGAAATGATTTAGTCACTCTGTATTTGTAATAAATTGTTGATCAATTTGTTGCAGCTGCTCTGGAAGATTTACCTCCACCACCACCAGAGCCTGCTGAATACAGCAACCAATGTCCAGCCCCAAATTTTCCTCCACCACCAGATGATCTCCCACCACCACCTTCACCTGTTAGTTCAAGTTACTCAGAACTTCGGAGAGCAACGTATCAACCCAATTACCAACCAGAATATGGAACGTATGGGCCATCTTCACAGGTAACTTGATTTCATTGTCAATGTAATTACAAAATTTGTGTGTGTATATGTTCTAATCCCACACACTCCACTTTTAATGCTTTGGGTTCCACATTAAGCAAGACCTGTACTTTGCTACGGCAGTGAGGCATGGATTTTGAGGAAAGGAGAAGAGAGCAGGATAACTTCTAGTGAAATGAGATTCATGAGATATACAGTAGGATGTACCAAATGAAATCACAAACATAATGGTGATATTTATATTAATATTGGGAAGTAAACATTATGAGGTTATATCATTAATAGTGAGTGGAGAACATATTTTTAATGACTCACCTCATATATTTTCAAATTTCTTTGGTACCGGCGGTTTCAGACAATATCTTGTGGGAGCCATGACTGAAGAGGGACAAGATATTGTCTGAAACTGCCGGTATCAAAGAAATTTGAAAAATATATGAGGTGAGTTGTTATAAATATGTTCTCCACTCACTATTAATAATGGTGATATTTTGAAGGAACTATGTTTAGAACAGGTCATTGAATACATATATAGACACCAGAACAACTGGATGAATCATTTGCAACGAATGAGTTCAGATAGGTTCCCAAGGCCATGCTTTGTTATTGTTCAACAGGGAAGAGATCTCTGGGCCGTCCAAGGAAATGCTGGATCCAAAATTCATCAATGAGATTGTAACAGGCCTATAGGCCTAAGACTTGGTTGGATAAAGTAGTAATAGTTTCCACATTGGGCAGATAGGTAGGATTAATGTGGTCTATTTTTAATTTATGCACCATCTTTTACTGACCACATTATGTATATAATGTGCATTTGTATTTTGTACAAAGAGGAGTGTAGGATAAGTGTGTATTTGTGTGTTTTTGTAGTGTAAGTGTACTGTATGAGGGAAATCGTGAAGAGAAGGGAGAAGGTGAAATCCAGTGCTTTCACATGGTCTATTCATATTCCTGTCAAAAAGACCAAAAAAAACTACTAGACTTAATGTCCCTATTATCTGTCAACAGTACCACATCCCTTCTCTCAACATATGTAATGTGGAGGAATGTGGAATTTAATGTAGGCATGTGATGCACAATCTAACAATTAAAAATTGTCCTTCTAATCCAAGATTGAAAATTTTACAATTAAAATTCCCAACCCTAATCAAACCTTAACGTGCTATTTAGGAAACATATATTTCACCACTTGGGATAGCATGAAGGACAGGAATTTTTAAACCTATGTAATGCTGTATAACAATATACAGTGTGTCCCAAATTGATGTATACACTCTTTGAAACATTATTTCTCAGCAACGAAATGAGACAGAAATACAGTTTTTGTTGTGTATGATACACAAGGCACTGGAAATGCATAGCAACACTTTCATCGATTTTGACATCTTTATAAACAACAATGGCGGCGAGATTATCATTCGATGAATGTAAGTGGATACTGAAGTGTTATTGGAAAGTGGACAATGTTGTTGAAGTGCAACGACGTTGGATGGTTGAATTTGAGACACCACCACCAACAAGGGTAACAATAACAAGAATCCGAGACATGTTTGAAGATGATGGAACTGTGCAAGATGTGTTGAAAGGTCGGTGCAGAAGAAAGAGACGTTCGACTGATAACGGGAGTACTGTTGCTGTCATGCATCGTCTTCAAACTAGTCTCGGATTCTTGTTATTGTTACCCTTGTTGGTGGTGGTGTCTCAAATTCAACCATCCAACGTCATTGCACTTCAACAACATTCACCACTTTCCAATAACATTTCAATATCCACTTACGTCCATCGAATGATAATCTCGCCGCCATTGTTGTTTATAAGGACGATGAACGTGTTGCTATGCTTTTCCAGTGCCTTGTGGATCATACACAACAAAAATTGTATTTCTGTCTCATTTCATTGCTGAGAAATAACGTTTCAAAGAGTGTATACATCAATTTGGGACACACTGTATATATATATATATATATATATATATATATATATATATATACAGTGTGTCCCAAATTGATGTATACACTCTTTGAAACGTTATTTCTCAGCAATACATACTTACAAATATGGACAAATAAGATGTTTGAAGCTTAAAGAAAGATAATTATAGCTATATTATTTTCCATTTCAGAGCTCTACATATGAATCTATTTATGAACCAATTAATCCACGACCTCCAAGCCAGATGTCATCGCGCTCAAATTATTCTCTGTATGCCCCTTATGCTAGTGGATCACAAAATAAGTTATCTGGAAGTACACAAGCTCCAAGTGGAGGAAAAGAAGCAGAAGTGGATGCTTTGACCGATCTGTTAGTACAGTCTATGGATGGATCATCTGATTCTGATTTTTATGGTAAGTGAACCGGTAATATTTCATTATATTAAAAATGTTGGTAACAGTTAGGTCTTTGTGTCATAATGAATGTTGTTCCAAAGGTTTTAATCTTCTTTCATTTTCCTTAAGGCCCCTTTTGGACTCTAGTTGAGTAGTTTCTGGGGCAGCTATTATTGGTTATTTGTATTATGTGATTGACCAGTTGTTCCTATAAATCTTGATACCTCAATTTCACGTTATTAAAAATAGTTCATGTATGTATTAAAAAATCAAATTTATACTCTATTTTAAAGAATGCAATTTTTTGTAAGGATTATTGCTTAACATTATTATATAATTCCAAAGTTGTGTGAAATAAAGATTAGTTACAAGCTGTATTACAGCTATAGCAGCCTGCAAACTTTGGCATGTTAAAGGAGAACACACTGGTTGGCTCGTAAACTGTTCCAAGCCTTGAAGCTTGAGCTTTCCAGCTCAAAACAAATGCATTAATTCTCTATTTATACTGAAGTAAAGAGCAGCTTGATCCTTATAAATACAGTAAAAGGTAAAGTGATCCCACTGCAGGCCATCAGAGACCCTTGGGGTAGTAGGAGGTTAAGGCTTCCACTTTTTCTAGACAATCGGCACTTGATGTCAGTCGGGTTGTCAGCCCTGTGTGACGGCCGCCTTTACCCCTCCCTGAACAAGCATCTGTTACTCATTTCCGTAGAGGCTGAGTCGACCCCAGGTCCATGGTGCCACCCATCAGTTTAAAAATCCTGACCCCAGTACGTACATATATTAAAGGAAGGAAATTAAATCACGATAAGAGAGTACTGTATGTGATAGGACAGATATTTATTTTATTTTTATTTATACAAGCCTACGCCATCATGTTTCCTTAAATAACTGTTTTTGTAGATCTCAGATTCATATGAACACAATGAGTTTTTGAACTTTTATAGGAATAAATCACTATGTGGTTTAATTTAGTGAGTTTTACTTATTTTCTGGAACATAAAGGTCTGGTAGTTATTTTAAAAAAAGTTTAATTATTCTTAGGAGTACTATGTAGGCCTATGTGAAATTACCATGTAAGTTATTGACTATCCATCCATAGTAATTCTGCCCGAGGGCAGGTCCTTCACTGCAATCATAGCATTTTCATGCTATGCTTGCAACTTTACTAGGGAATTGTAGGTGTGGTAGCTTCCCGTTGCTTTCCACATCAGTGAAGGATGATGAGATGATAATGATAAGGATAATGGCCATATGATTTCGGGGACCGTTTGGGCCTTAAAGTTTTTCTGACATTTGTCTTACAGGTGAGGAAAAACCCCGGTAAAAACCTCATCGAACCCGGGCCCGCTGCGTGACAAGGCAGCATGCTACCTCGAGACCACAGCAGTGGACTTATTGACTATAAGTTACAAAAATTTGTTACTGAAGATTTATTATTTTTATATTAATAAGTTTATTATTTTAAGGAAAAGAAAGTGGTTTAAAAAGGAGTAACTTGAACAGTAAAATATAAATAAAATATACCTTAAGGTAGAATATGTTTATCACTCACCTCATATTGAACAATATGAGGTGAGTGATAAACATATTCTACCTTAATGAATATACCTCATAGTGAGAATTCCTAAAATAAGTAATTATAAGACATATCAAGTCTAAATAGGAAACACGAAAATCCAATATGGCGGACATAACCTCAAATTCAAAATATAACGAACATTGAACAATATGAGGTGAGTGATAAACATATTCTACCTTAATGAATATACCTCATAGTGAGAATTCCTAAAATAAGTAAAATATACCTTTCTATATATTGTTAATGAAGAGAGTTTATTATACAAATTCATAAACCACTTACAAAATATTCATTACTTTTATTTAAGGTATAAACAGTCATTTTCTATTGTTTATTTTTTATTATTTCACTCACCTCATACTTCATAATTCATAGCAGACCCTGGGTTTCTTCACATCTTTTGTGACATTCTCAATGCTGTGTCACGTTCACAACTGACGTCAAACGGCTTTCTATCCTGCAGACTGACCTCTGCGCCATCTGGTGGCCGACCAAAGAATTTCCAAATCAGTCCTCTCTCCTTATAACCGGGTATTTCAAAATTCATAGTTGTATTTTCATTCTTGCATATGTAAATTTTTTCCCAAATTGTGAGTTCCTTCGGTTTTTCCAATTGTTTAAGTAATTTTGTTTTGGTTTCTATTCTATGTTTTTCTGACCAGGCATGTGCAGCTATTGCAGATTTTTCAGTTTCTCCATTTTTAACATTTCTGAGGTGTTCTTTTAATCTTGTATTTAGATTCCTTTTTGTTTTTCCTATGTATATCTTTTCACAATCTTTACAATTAATTTGATAAATTCCCGATTTTTTGCAGTCTTCAATCTTTTCATTTTTGTTGGTTTTTATTAAATTACCTAAGCTGTAATCATTTTTCACATCATAAAAATTGCGAAGGATAATGGTTTTCAAGAGAAGATGATACACAAGAAAATAAATAAATTCAAAAAACAAAAAATCATTAATGAAAATACTCTTCAGACAGATAAAAATATAGGCAAAAAATTCAAGAAGTTCACATACCATCCTTTAGTATTTGACAAGTTTCAAAAAATTTTCAACAAATTCAACATTAAATTAGCACCGAAAAATGATTACAGCTTAGGTAATTTAATAAAAACCAACAAAAATGAAAAGATTGAAGACTGCAAAAAATCGGGAATTTATCAAATTAATTGTAAAGATTGTGAAAAGATATACATAGGAAAAACAAAAAGGAATCTAAATACAAGATTAAAAGAACACCTCAGAAATGTTAAAAATGGAGAAACTGAAAAATCTGCAATAGCTGCACATGCCTGGTCAGAAAAACATAGAATAGAAACCAAAACAAAATTACTTAAACAATTGGAAAAACCGAAGGAACTCACAATTTGGGAAAAAATTTACATATGCAAGAATGAAAATACAACTATGAATTTTGAAATACCCGGTTATAAGGAGAGAGGACTGATTTGGAAATTCTTCGGTCGGCCACCAGATGGCGCAGAGGTCAGTCTGCAGGATAGAAAGCTGTTGGACGTCAGTTGTGAACGTGACACAGCATTGAGAATGTCACAAAAGATGTGAAGAAATCCAGGGTCTGCTATGAATTATGAAGTATGAGGTGAGTGAAATAATAAAAAATAAACAATATTAAAAAACCTCATAGTGTTATTTCCTATCTACATAACTTAATTAGTCATTTTCTAGTTCTTATGATAGGTATAAAAGTTTTTATGACCATACGCAAAATATGCAGCTACATTTGCCATTTCTTATAAAAAATCATTTATATGCTAGTTACAAAAATGAGAATAAGAAGTTTAAAAAAAAGAATACAAATATGCCTAACATTTAGTATCTTATTAGATAGTAATATGAATCCATGTAACATTAAAAGAAACTGATAATGTAGAGTTTTTAGGAAATAAAAGAAAGATAAAGAAAGTTATAAAAATGAAAATATGGAATATTGGTGTACATTATATGTTTTTGATTCTACTCATCAGAATATCTTGGAATATTAATTACAGGCATACTACATCAAGTCTACACCTATGTCAAAGAATTTGCTAATGTAATTGTAACAGTTAAAAAGTATAGACCATTAAGGTTAAATTAAAATGTTTCTTTTTTTTTTGTTGAGTTGTTTCTTGACTCACCTCATACTTCTTAACTCCCTCGCAGATCCTGATTTCGCAACGGCTCGTAACATTTGGGGTTAGGGAATTAACTATATATAAGAGAAAAATACACATTTAGATTGGAGGCCTAGGTAGCTCAGATGGAAGAGCATTGACATAGAGAGTCAAATGTCATGGGTTCAGATCCCAGTCTAGGCATATATTTTTCTTTTCAAATATAAACCTCATAGTGTTACAACTTAATAAAATGTTTCATACCTCACCTCATATCCAATCTTGTAACTAGACCAATTTCAAAGCCTGGGTAGCTTAATCTTCAGTAATTTCTCGTCGACTGATGTTATGTCGATCAGAAGAACTGCTTCTTCCTCCCTCTGTTGGTGGACCGATAAACCTCCAGATAAACTCAGAATACACAGGAATTTCGAAGTTTATATATAAGTTTTTCTGTCTTGTTTTTTTGAATGTGGATACAAAAGCCAGTCTAATTAAAGAAAAAGAACTCGCAGTTTGGGAAAAAAATCCACATTAAAAAAACAAGAAAGAATAACTTATGAACTTCGAAATTCCTGCAGATTCTGAGGTTTATCGGTCCACCAACAGAAGGGAAGAAGAAGCAGTTATTCTGATCGACATAACATCAGTCGACGAAAAATTACTGAAGATGAAGCTGCCAGGCTTTGAAACTGGTGTAGTTAGAAGAATGGATATGAGGTGAGGTATGAAACATTTTAATTTAAACTTAAATTAAACCTCATAGTGATTTTTTCCTATAAAAGTTCAAAATATAGACCACAATGTATTCCACTTTCGTATCTCGTAACCTTTTGAGGTCATGTCTCTTCCTTTAACCATTCATCGGGAACATTTTTTTTTTTGACAACTCACCACATTTTTGAATTTTGAAATTTAAAAAAAAGTTAATATACAAAAGAATAAATTTAAGAACTTGGTTCAAGATATGTAGGAAAGCCAGTGAAAATATGGACAGAACAACTGTGAGGCGGAACAGTGTGCTGGCCAGAAACCCTAACCAGCGCTCTGTTACCATTTGTGCTGTCTTTTTAAGAAAACGAAACCACGTTCTGCCTATCATTTGTAGGTAAGTTAACCACACTACGCTACTGCTACCATTTGTGGGTTTTGAAAGCAAACCACGCTCAGCGTAACACTTGTCCGGGATCGGGCTTTGTAATTTGCTGTACTTATTAATGTGGTCCTGATATTCGAAGAAGTTATCAGTAAGAAAGCAGCTCGCCTCGGGCCCATGAAAGGCAGCTATTAATTCATCTTTCTTTTCCTGATGAACATATATACATGTATAGATACAGATTATTAAAAGCATACAGTGAGTGAATTTTGTATAGGAGAGTGAACAACCACTTATACTAGAATAATAACTGAGGGGCGTTTGTTTAAAAAGATAACCTTTTAATATAAACAAGTTGGTTTTAAATAAACATAAATTAATAACAAAAGAGAATTCTTGATCAAACGACCAAGCGTAGCTGTAAAAATAACTGAAGAAATAACATACCATACATAATACCACACTCACACACGTGTCCAAGCTTTAGGAGTCTTCACTTCTTCCGTACATAGCTGGACTAACTCAAAACAGACCTCTTCTCGGCCTCCATCAACTTGTCTATATAGACCACCATATTAACCTTCCAGTCGCATGGTGAGCTGGAACTGGATTCCACCTTTGAATCCGTCTTTAAATAACCAAACGCCGGTTGCTAGGCTGATCGAATGATAATGTTCGGTAAGAGTACAGTGTATAAAAAGGTTCGCAAGTAGAGGGGATATGCGCCATAGAGATGCGCGGCGGAAAGGATGAAAAGGGGAGGGGTAGGCACAAAGAACACAGGACATTGGCATATTTCATAAATGTTCTGTAGTAGGGAGGAGAACAAAGATACCATACTGAACCGCAGAAAGGCACTTTCGGTTCAATAACTCCCCCTGTGCCCTCCGGGTAAAAAAGGAACGACAGTCCATAAATTTCAAAATAATGTCAGGTAGAACAATCCCACGTTGGGAGGGGCACATCAAAAAACACTATCAGATTCCAGCGGTAAAGAAACTTATACACAAATCTTCATCGTCCCAACAATCACAATCACCACACTTTTCTCGCTTCCATGTGGACTATATCGGCGCTGAAAATTAATTCCATCTGAATTCAGCGGGGGGCCTTAGTACAAACTCTGCGGTGTTGTGTCCCGGTGAAAGAAAAACAGGGGTACGATACCATAATTGGATTGCCGGGATCGCAATCCCGCTCCACCGCTATCCAGGAATCTGTAGTTCTAGAGTCACCATGTCGGTCAGCTGGGCACTCGGGGGTCGGCCGGATCCACCAAGCGCTCGACTGCCGAACATTCCAGGCTGCGTCGTAATGCCAATGTTAAGGAAGGGTAAACTGAAACAAAAAACAGGCAAAGACAGGAAAACGGAACCTCAGACATACTAGTTCAGCATGTGACATAATACAAAATATTTTCGTAATAAACCTCTAGTTTAACATACAGATATTCTCACAACAAACATGCTTGGATTCACTTCATTACAGAACATAATTTAACTTGACTGATATGTTGTTTTTACAACGTGGCCATGGACGCTTACTAAGTTCTAGTTACCCTCATTTTAGAATTTAGCCTGCGTCTCATTAGCAAAACCTGGACCACGTATACAGAAACTCACTCTGGTAGCTCCACAACCAAAAGGTTGACTCAATCAGCTCATATACTAAAATACATAAGTAGCTTTCTTAATATCTCCAACAAATATACAAACAAACTACGTAGAAACAACTAAGCTCGACACTCTCTAGCGAGATGTCCAAAACGCTGACATTTCCAACATTGTAAATTACTTTAACTGCGCTGTCTACAGTAAACTTACGCTTTACTAATGTTTGTTCAGCCGGGGAGAGAGAATTCATATGAATTTTAAGTCGCTGACGTAATATATTTACATCACTTTCAACTTCAATACCTAGTAAGCTCAACTCTCGGACGAGATTGTCTTTTGATATTACATCTATCCAACTAGGCATGTTTACAAAGTATAATGAACAAAAGATGTAAACAACTATAAGCGAACGTAGTTTAGTATGCATAAGTCACTCTCTGTTTTCGTATAAAGAAAGATGAGTCAATATCATTTACGTGAAACAATACAAACGCGCAAATAAATGCTTTTCAATAACTTTAACATAGATACCAAGTATCGAAAACAAATAGTTATCCGCAGGGTAATATCTCTGAAGGAATGTCGACTTTCTAATTCCAAACTTCATTTACGACCATACAGAGTCTATACCCTTGTTTTGGTACTTGAAACCAAAACTCCGAAACTTGAGTACAAAATTTTAAATCGATACTACTAGAACCACTGTTAATAGAGTACAGCATATCTTTCAAAGTTGAAAGATACAAAACCACACGCTCTGCGCACCATTTGTGAGTTAGTAAGATTCCCTAACCACGGTCTGACTACCATTTGTACTGTAAGAAACCCAAAACCAGCGCTCTGTTACCATTTGTGCTGTCTTTTTAAGAAAACGAAACCACGTTCTGCCTATCATTTGTAGGTAAGTTAACCACACTACGCTACTGCTACCATTTGTGGGTTTTGAAAGCAAACCACGCTCAGCGTAACACTTGTCCGGGATCGGGCTTTGTAATTTGCTGTACTTATTAATGTGGTCCTGATATTCGAAGAAGTTATCAGTAAGAAAGCAGCTCGCCTCGGGCCCATGAAAGGCAGCTATTAATTCATCTTTCTTTTCCTGATGAACATATATACATGTATAGATACAGATTATTAAAAGCATACAGTGAGTGAATTTTGTATAGGAGAGTGAACAACCACTTATACTAGAATAATAACTGAGGGGCGTTTGTTTAAAAAGATAACCTTTTAATATAAACAAGTTGGTTTTAAATAAAACAATAAATTAATAACAAAAGAGAATTCTTGATCAAACGACCAAGCGTAGCTGTAAAAATAACTGAAGAAATAACATACCATACATAATACCACACACACTCCACACACGTGTCCAAGCTTTAGGACTAACTCAAAACAGACCTCTTCTCGGCCTCCATCAACTTGTCTATATAGACCACCATATTAACCTTCCAGTCGCATGGTGAGCTGGAACTGGATTCCACCTTTGAATCCGTCTTTAAATAACCAAACGCCGGTTGCTAGGCTGATCGAATGATAATGTTCGGTAAGAGTACAGTGTATAAAAAGGTTCGCAAGTAGAGGGGATATGCGCCATAGAGATGCGCGGCGGAAAGGATGAAAAGGGGAGGGGTAGGCACAAAGAACACAGGACATTGGCATATTTCATAAATGTTCTGTAGTAGGGAGGAGAACAAAGATACCATACTGAACCGCAGAAAGGCACTTTCGGTTCAATAACTCCCCCTGTGCCCTCCGGGTAAAAAAGGAACGACAGTCCATAAATTTCAAAATAATGTCAGGTAGAACAATCCCACGTTGGGAGGGGCACATCAACACTATCAGATTCCAGCGGTAAACTTCTACACAAATCTTCATCGTCCCCAAAATCACAATCACCACACTCGCTTCCATGTTGACTATATCGGCGCTGAAAATTAATTCCATCTGAATTCAGTCGCCTTAGTACAACTCTGCGGTGTTCCCGGTGAAGAACAGGGTGACGATACCATAATTGGATTGCCGGATCGCAATCCCGCTCCACCGCTATCCAGGAATCTGTAGTTCTAGAGTCACCATGTCGGTCAGCTGGGCACTCGGGGGTCGGCCGGATCCACCAAGCGCTCGACTGCCGAACATTCCAGGCTGCGTCGTAATGCCAATGTTAAGGAAGGGTAAACTGAAACAAAAAACAGGCAAAGACAGGAAAACGGAACCTCAGACATACTAGTTCAGCATGTGACATAATACAAAATATTTTCGTAATAAACCTCTAGTTTAACATACAGATATTCTCACAACAAACATGCTTGGATTCACTTCATTACAGAACATAATTTAACTTGACTGATATGTTGTTTTTTACAACGTGGCCATGGACGCTTACTAAGTTCTAGTTACCCTCATTTTAGAATTTAGCCTGCGTCTCATTAGCAAAACCTGGACCACGTATACAGAAACTCACTCTGGTAGCTCCACAACCAAAAGGTTGACTCAATCAGCTCATATACTAAAATACATAAGTAGCTTTCTTAATATCTCCAACAAATATACAAACAAACTACGTAGAAACAACTAAGCTCGACACTCTCTAGCGAGATGTCCAAAACGCTGACATTTCCAACATTGTAAATTACTTTAACTGCGCTGTCTACAGTAAACTTACGCTTTACTAATGTTTGTTCAGCCGGGGAGAGAGAATTCATATGAATTTTAAGTCGCTGACGTAATATATTTACATCACTTTCAACTTCAATACCTAGTAAGCTCAACTCTCGGACGAGATTGTCTTTTGATATTACATCTATCCAACTAGGCATGTTTACAAAGTATAATGAACAAAAGATGTAAACAACTATAAGCGAACGTAGTTTAGTATGCATAAGTCACTCTCTGTTTTCGTATAAAGAAAGATGAGTCAATATCATTTACGTGAAACAATACAAACGCGCAAATAAATGCTTTTCAATAACTTTAACATAGATACCAAGTATCGAAAACAAATAGTTATCCGCAGGGTAATATCTCTGAAGGAATGTCGACTTTCTAATTCCAAACTTCATTTACGACCATACAGAGTCTATACCCTTGTTTTGGTACTTGAAACCAAAACTCCGAAACTTGAGTACAAAATTTTAAATCGATACTACTAGAACCACTGTTAATAGAGTACAGCATATCTTTCAAAGTTGAAAGATACAAAACCACACGCTCTGCGCACCATTTGTGAGTTAGTAAGATTCCCTAACCACGGTCTGACTACCATTTGTACTGTAAGAAACCCAAAACCAGCGCTCTGTTACCATTTGTGCTGTCTTTTTAAGAAAACGAAACCACGTTCTGCCTATCATTTGTAGGTAAGTTAACCACACTACGCTACTGCTACCATTTGTGGGTTTTGAAAGCAAACCACGCTCAGCGTAACACTTGTCCGGGATCGGGCTTTGTAATTTGCTGTACTTATTAATGTGGTCCTGATATTCGAAGAAGTTATCAGTAAGAAAGCAGCTCGCCTCGGGCCCATGAAAGGCAGCTATTAATTCATCTTTCTTTTCCTGATGAACATATATACATGTATAGATACAGATTATTAAAAGCATACAGTGAGTGAATTTTGTATAGGAGAGTGAACAACCACTTATACTAGAATAATAACTGAGGGGCGTTTGTTTAAAAAGATAACCTTTTAATATAAACAAGTTGGTTTTAAATAAAACAATAAATTAATAACAAAAGAGAATTCTTGATCAAACGACCAAGCGTAGCTGTAAAAATAACTGAAGAAATAACATACCATACATAATACCACACTCACACACGTGTCCAAGCTTTAGGACTAACTCAAAACAGACCTCTTCTCGGCCTCCATCAACTTGTCTATATAGACCACCATATTAACCTTCCAGTCGCATGGTGAGCTGGAACTGGATTCCACCTTTGAATCCGTCTTTAAATAACCAAACGCCGGTTGCTAGGCTGATCGAATGATAATGTTCGGTAAGAGTACAGTGTATAAAAAGGTTCGCAAGTAGAGGGGATATGCGCCATAGAGATGCGCGGCGGAAAGGATGAAAAGGGGAGGGGTAGGCACAAAGAACACAGGACATTGGCATATTTCATAAATGTTCTGTAGTAGGGAGGAGAACAAAGATACCATACTGAACCGCAGAAAGGCACTTTCGGTTCAACAGGCAATTTGCCTAACCCGTGAAGTGAAGAAGAACTTGGTTCAAAAATGCAATACAGATGTCAAAAACAAAATTATTACTGAAGAAAAAGAAAAAAAGTAATGTAACATCAAATAATTTTCAACAAATAGTAGATCTCAATGAAGAAAATGTAGTGAATCTGTCAGAAGTTCTAGAAAAAAATGAAATGAAATTACTTAATAAAGGTTTACAAACTTGCATAAGTTTTTCAGATAATGTTGAAGATTACATAGCTGATATTGGCATAGATAATGTGAAAATTGAAGATAAGATAATTATTAGGAAAGAAAGTGGAAAAGTTGTAGAAGAAATTAAAGACTCTCATAAAAATTCACAGGCTATTTTGAAAAAAAATTAACAACAAAAATTTAACACTTTCAAAAGCTAATAAAGGAAATCAAATAGTAATTCTGGACAAATTGGTTTATATTGCAAGGATGGACAATTTCCTAGAATCAAAAGAATATTTAGAATTGAAAATCGATCCTTTACCTAATACTATAAAAACATTGCGACAATACTTTGAAACAAATAAAACATACTACAGTAAAACTTAATTAATCCAGAACGTGAATAATGCGGAAATCTGTCCAATGTGAACAAATTTATTGGTTCTGGCAAATTAATAGTAATTTTACATGTATTTATTTTGCATAAAACTGAATCTGTCCAACGCTGAAACGGAAGGATATTTCTACACAATTCATTAATTTTTTTACAAAGTGGAAAGACAGAGAAATAAATTAGTTTCCACTTTATTGAATTCCCGTTAGGCCAAAAAAAAAAATAAGGAATGATTCCTGCTGCTGGGTGAAGTAGAGATTCTACTTGTACCTGAAATTTTGTTTCGACCTGTTATGTGAAATACAGATACCTGTCTTACAAATAACTATTTCACTCTAAAATCTTAAATTAGTTTAAGTTCTAAGATCGATCTTTCACAGGTAGCGTTCTGAATTTACGGAATAAAGATGGCTAAAATGTATGTATCATTGTCATTAAACGAAAAAGTGAAAGTGACTAAAGATAAATCTCCAAATTTCTGGACCGATGCAATTGTCAAATCCCTAGGGAATAATGATTTCAATGCATCTTCAGGTTGGCTGGACAGTTTTAGAAGATGACACAATGTAGTGTGGAATGAAATTTGCGGGGAATCAAAGGATGTGGACAAAAGTGTAGTTAGCGGAAACCGAAACTGCATGCTTTAACTTCAGGATACACGCCTAAGAGACATTTTTAAAGCTGATGAAACAGGACTGTTTTCGGTACTCTTATAATCTAAGATTCCTAACAAGTTTTAGTTTTTTTTATAATGTGGAATTTTGTCTAATGTGGAAAAAAAAAATTGGTCCCATGCAATTCCGCTTTGAACAAGTTTTACTGTATCTCTAAAAATAAAAATATAAGTTAAAAGTGTCTAATCCATCGAATCCAAGAATGTACGGTCTTCCAAAAATTCATAATTGGAAATAAAATGAGACCTATAATAAATAACATTGGTATGCCATGCTATTATTTATCTAAATGGCTAGTAGAAAAATTTAAAGAGTTTCCAAAATTCAACAATAAAATTATTGAGAATTCTTTGGAATTAGTTGATAAATTGAACAATAAATCCATCGGAAAACATTTTTTTTTATAACTCACCTCATAAATGTTTTTCATGATACTGCACAATTTCAAACATAATCACGTCCATCGTCAGTCATAACTCCAACTGATGAAATTCTTCGGCCATCAACTGTTCTTTTGTCATCATCTTCAGCACTGCCATCTATGGTTGAATTATGAACCTCGAAATCAAATTTTGTTCGTTAGGAATATCAAAATTCATTGATCTATATTTATTTTTCTGAATGTATATCTTCTCCCAAACTGTCAATTTTAAAGATTTATCCACTTGTTTTAAAAGTTTTGCTTCTCTCCCAATTTTGTGATGTTCTAATAAACTATGTGTAACGATTGCAGATTTTTGAATTTCACAATTTTTAATATTTCAAAAAACATTCTAAAAACATATTCTTCTACCTCATTCTTGGTCTACCAATTGGGTGTTTTTCCTCTGGTTTTCCTACAAGAAGCTTCCATGCACATCTTTCATTCCCCATTTGTGCCACATGTCCTGCCCATCACAGTCTACTAGACTTAACTGTTATTATATCTGGCTTCCTATAATGACCATGTAGTTCACTGTTATGAAGTCTTCTCCATTCACCTCTCTGTCATCTCTCTTTGGTCCAAAAATTTTCCTAAGAACTTTATTCTCAAATACTCGTAATCTCCTGTCCTCCCTTAAAGTAAGAGTCCATGTTTCGCATATAGTTTTATATATTTGCAGTTTAGAATTCTATGAGACGGCTTTCATTGAAAATGGGCTTTCCAGTTGTTCTGGTAGTTTTGTATATGGTGAAGAATGGATTCTGCATCCAACTCTTCCATAATTTCCTCATTTCTTTTATGGTCCCACTTTGTGTAGTCTGCTGTATGGTGCATAAATCGCATCTCACTTGCTGTTATTTGGCTTTCATCTCTTCTTAGTATTGTCCATGCTTCACTTCGCTACTGCCCCCAAGGCAGAAGATCACTGGGATGTCCAAAAAAGTGCTGGATGGAAAATTCCTCTTTGAGACCATAACAGGCCACACGGCCTAATACTTGCATGGATGATGGTGATATATTTACAGTTTAATTTTTTTTTTAAAGGGTTGGTAAGACAAGAGTCCCTGTAATGCATAATAGCACGCATTTCCAGAATTGAGCCTATGTTTAATTTCTTTATGCATCTCATTCCTATTTGTGATTATTGTTCCTAGGTATTTGAATTCAACCACTTCCTCAAAATTTCCCTCATTTGTCCATTTCCATTATATAATGTATTTCTATATTTGAACATACATATATATATAGTTTTATTAATGTTTATTTCCAGTCCCAATTTCTCAGTGTTACTCAGTAGGCCTACCTATTCATACTATTAAATTCTTAACTACAGCGTTTTAATAAAGAAATGTATTTAACAATATTAGTTCATGAATCTTATCTCCTGATGACAGAAAGAGTGGTAACATGAATGGGAGGAGAATATGAAATATTGCAACACTGGCCTGACATGAGTGTTGCAAGTCCTATAAGAAATACTTAGTTGATCTTCCTTCTGGCTTCCTAGTACAGTTGCATTAAGCTGTTAACATATTGTGCATTAACATTTGACAGTGAAGATGATGTCATATAGATTGCATCGAAGAAGTATACGTCTGTTCTTTTTATATATGTGAATTCTGTGTAAATGATAGGTTAGGCTGTTATGTCCTGAGTCAATCTAAATTTGGATACTACTTCTTGTAATTCGTGTTTTACTTCCAATATTCATTCATTCCATCTGGTGTTTGTGGTGGACAAATTGGAGCCATAGCTGGCTTTTATCAGAATTTCTCCTGTTTTGCCCTGCCAAAGCTTCATTCCACCATTTCTCCATATTCATATTGTACATTTTGTTTCATTCTACCTTGTCTGCCCCTGTGATGATGTGACATGCCTGATCATCTTGGCATTCTTATATATCACAGACCTTCAATAGTAGGGACTTCATTTCATCACATCCCTTGACCTGACACTATGCCAGATACAAGTAGAGGATTTACTACTTATTTACTATTTGTATCACTAATTATTTTTTTCATCTCTTGCCCCTAATTATTATTATTATTATTAAATAAATAAGGTGAGTCTCTTGTATCTTACCTCATAAAAGTTGAGTTCTTTTAGGACATATTACAAGACATTTCTGTTTTATCCTCCAAATAATTCTATTTCGAAACATCCTAAATAACTCAACTTTTATGTGGTAAGATGCAACAGACTCACCTTGTTTATTATGAAGAACCTCATAATGTTACTTCCTGTTGTAATTTTACAATAATTATTTTAATTCTCGTTTACAGATGTTTTATATTTCATATTGTGCATAGAATGTTTGTCATATCCAGTAGATTAAGCATTTATATTGTTCTGTTTGTCATTTGTTTACTGTAGAAATTCACCAATTTAATTTTAATTGTTATATTGAAATGTGTTCTGGTAATGAAATTCCAAGCCAAAATTTGCTTTGATAACTGAGATAAACCAAGAATAGAAACCCAATCAGATTGGTTGTTCCAGAATGTTATTTTCTCATTACAATCCGAAAGTTGAAATAATATTATAAATGAAAAACTTCAAAATACATTCTAAATCCAACTTTATGTATATGTTAAGCCCTGATATATAAGTTGCCTAATCTATGATTTCTATAACAGTAAGAATATAATGTAGTGCTATTCTTGTCCAAATGGCAGTCTATGAATGTTGGAATAACACTTAGCAGTAACATATGCTACACAAAATGGACAAATGTAGGGTTAGGATGAGTTATTTTCATTAGTTTCTTTTATTTTTATGTATGTGGGTTATTCTTTTAAATTTAGTTTATTTCCATGCATTGTACCCATAAGTCATAGCTAAATTCCAACTTTACTTTCTTGTTAATATAGCACATGTAGGTTATGTCTATCTCAACTTCTTATTCAGTTATTTTCCTAACTTTATTCGGACAGAAAATTATATACATATATGTTTGTGCTAGAATGCCTGAGTGGCGCAGTTGGGAGTTCGCTAACGTGTAGTCAGAGATCTCTGGTCAAATCCTGGTTTCAGGCATTTATTTTTTCTTTTCATCTCATATATATATATATATATATATATACTTATTCAGTTTTCAGGTATTTTCCTGACTTTATTCGGACAGAAAATTATATATATGCTTGTGCTAGAATGTGAAGAAGTATTTTAGTCAGATCTTCATTATGCCCTCGTTGTGGCGACAATTTTGAAGAAGTAATTCTTTTCCCATATTGTGGCGATGTTTTGAAGCAGCTAACTCTCTTCATGCCCGATGTTGTAGTAACATTTTGAAGGATTAGTGTCCCAAAAAGAATTACTGGTTCAGATTGGGTTTGATTTTCGGTAGAGCTGGATTCTCTTCTCAAGGTCGAAGTTGGTACACAAGATAGGAAAACACTTTAAAAATCACTAATAACCGATTCTTGTAGAAATAGTTGTAAATTTATTTACTATTTAATTTCCCAGCAGATCAAGTAAATATAGATGGTATTATTCTTCACCGTCAATTAAAATTAAATTATTTTCTTTTCTTGAATCGACTATTCTTCTTGCATTAAATATCACATTTTATCAGGAGAGCTGTTATTGCTTCTATCCTTGATGAAAGTTATATGCTGACTGACTAGAGTAATTCTGTTATAATTTTAAAGAACATTATTACATCACATGATTTTATATTTAAATTCTATTGGTTAATGGTCCATTAAATACCAGGTTTAAATTTGATTTGTTAAATCAAAAAGTTAATTGTTTTAACACCCAATCAGAATTTAGTATACTTTTATTTAAAAATATTAAGTTAAGCAGGTGTTCCTATTACAGTTATAACAGAAAGCTTTATATTTCAGACAACAATGACTTAAAACACAATTTTAAAAGCATTATTTAGAAAGACTGTTATATAATACAATTTCTTTAATTGTTACTGAGACATTTTTATTCAACAATGAACAACAATTAATTACTTAGATGTTTTTCTTTATTTAAGTTATATTTAAATATTAAAAGAATTTTAAAATATAAAATTATTAACTTAAACTTTCATATTTATTATGATATTAAAATCCTGCTATAAATGCCTGAGTGGCGCAGTTGGGAGTTTGCTAATGTGTAGTCAGAGGTCTCTGGTCAAATCCTGGTTTCAGGCATTTATTTTTTCTTTTCATCTCTCATATATATATATGCCTATAAATATATGTGTGTATGTATATATATATATATATGACATAATAAGGAAAATAAATGCTTGGACGGGACATACATACATATTTATAATTTTTTTTTTCAATGCTGCTGCAATAGTATGTGCATTTTTTGTTATTTTTCTTCCAATTACTGTACACAGTCATTTGCACTAGAGTCACCTAATTTAGTTATATAATAAGAAAGTGAAACCTCATTGAGGTGCACCACCTTTTTACGCTTTATTTATTTTTTATTTTTTTTTTAGATTCCTGTATATCACATATACAATGCCTTACAAAATATGGTAAAATTAAATGTTTCTTATCTCTCCTCATATAAATCATCTCAGTAGATCGCGATTTCAAGACCATATCGGTCTCATCTTCAGTACTTTTTTTTGGCGATTGATGTTATGTCGATCGGAAGAAACTCTTCTTCTTCCTTCTGTTGGTGGACCGATGAACCTCGTCGATTGGAAGAAGAAGAGTTTCTTCCGATCGACATAACATCAGTCACCAAAAAAGTACTGAAGATGAGACCGTTATGGTCTCGAAATCACAATCTACTTAGAAGATTTATATGAGGAGAGGTAAGAAACATTTAATTTTACCATAACTTAAACCTAATAGTGGTTAATTCCTGTAAACCTTACAAAATACCCCGTTTATTACTTATTTTAGGAATTCAATATGAAGTGAGTGATAAAAAATTCTACCTCATAGTGAGAATTCCTAAAGTAAGTTATTATAAGACATATCAAGTCTAAATAGGAATCACGAAAATCCATATGGCAGACATAACCTCAGATTCGAAATATAACGAACATTTATTTGGCCTCAAGAAAGATATTAAAAGATTCTATAAATTAAGGGAAAACATAAAGAAATGTATGGTGGATATCAAATTCATTAATGAATGCCTTAAATTAAGCATTGTACCAAATTTCGTAAGAGGAATAATCAAAGGAACAATATGAGGTGAGTGATAAAAAATTCTACCTTAACCCTTTTTATTGCATTAAAATCCTTCATAATACACTTTTGTATAGTATTTTCACCATATGTTCAGTAATATTTGGACCAATTTTAAGATTGTAGGTCATTATGGTCCATAATTTTCTGGCTTTGGTCAAAATATATACAGTGAAAAATATAGTTAGGCTTATGCATAATACTGATATGATGTATTTTATAATTTTTCATTTAATAAGCAATTTTCATGAAACTGTTTTAATGGAGTTTCTCTATACTGTAGGAGTATGCACAGCATGTGGAGAGCGTGTTGTTGGGGAAGGCTCAGGCTGTACTGCTATGGATCAGGTGTATCACATTGCCTGCTTCACATGTCAGCACTGTGCAATCCAACTTCAAGGTAAACCTTTCTATGCTTTGGAAGGAAAACCATACTGTGAAGAAGATTATTTGGTAAGTATAATCACTGGAGTATGACCTTTATTTAAAAAAAAACATTCACAGTTTTGAGAAGAAATTATGTTAACAAAAGTCACTTGTTAAGGAATCTGTTGTGAAGAGGGTAAAAAGTTATTTATAAGAAAAATTATATCTCTGGTTAATAGAATATAAATATGAATCGGAAACTTTACACCTTACCTGGCTTTTATACCTCATGTGCTTTTCTCACCTGACATGTTTCGAAAGCCCTTGCTTTCATCCTTAACTACATTCCAACTGGGTGAAAGCAATGCCATTTGAAATGCATTAGGGGAGGAAAGTATATTTTATGAGATGAGGTGTCGACTGTCATTCTGGCCCAGGTGCACCTGCTTCCTGACTAGGCGACAAGGTACGAGATTGGATGCAAAGCATATTCTCTTATTTTAAGAGAAGAAAAGTACCTAGAGACATGAACAGACAGGTTGGTGAAGAAAAATTGCATAACAGTGAAAGTTACATGATCTTTATAAAAAACCAGGCACTATGTGAACAGTTCAGTTTCATAGACTGCCTGGACAGGACATGTGACATGAATAAATTTTGAGAATAAAATTTAATAATATGTGGAAATTTCTTGTAGGAAACCCAAAGAAAAATAGCTCAATAGATAGTCCAAAAATAAGAAGGAAGAATAATATTAATCATTAATTTTGTTGAGTTGTTTCTTGACTTACCTCATACTTCTTAACTCCATCGCAGATCCAGATTTCTTCACTGTATTTGTGACATTCTCAAATCTCCCGGGCATGGAGGTCAGTCTGCAGGAGAGGAGACCATTGGATGTCAGTTGTGAACGTGATACAACATTGAGAATGTCACAAATACAGTGAAGAAATCCGGATCTGCGATGGAGTTAAGAAGTTTGAGGTGAGTCAAGAAACAACTCAACAAAATTAAAATAAACCTCATAGTGTTATTTCCTACCTACATAACTTAATATTAATCATGAATTGAAAGCGGTAAATTATACAGGGAACGATTGGAAAATATAGCTCAGAATGGGGATGTATGGAGAGGTTATGTCTGCACAGCCATGAACCTCTGGGATCTGCCAATGAATTGGTTATATGGTAGCTCAGGTGGTAGAGGTCTTTTCTGACTATCAAGTACAGATTTATTACCTGATAGGGTTGGAAATTTTAGTTATAAAATGTTCAATCTTGGGTATAGTTGGTTTTATGGTGTACACATTTTAATTTCTCTATTGTAAATCAGTTTTAATGGTGTACAAATTTGAATTGCTCTATTGTAAATCAGGTGCCTGATTATTCCAGTATGATTAGAAGTCATATGGTACTGTTAATAGCAATTCATTCATTGGTTGGGAATATTGAGCTAGGTAACCTCCTTGATGCTTTTTGACAGGAGTAGGCCACATTCCAGCACTGGTTTCACCTTCTCTCTTATTTTCATCACCATCTTCATCCCTCATAATTGCACATTACACACACAAAAGTACACTCATTCTACACTCCTCTCTATACACTATACAAGAACACATCATGTATTTAAAATGATCTGCCATAGTGGTGCATAAATTGAAAATAGACCATATTTATGTCTTAAGTTATGTAGATAGGAAATAACACTATGAGGTTTTTTAATATTGTTTATTTTTTATTTCACTCACCTCATACTTCATAACTCCTAGCATACCCAGGGTTTCGTCACATCCTTTGTGACATTCTCAATGCTATGTCACGTTCACAACTGATGTCCGGCTGCCTTCTATCCTGCAGACTGACCTCCGCGCCATCTGATGGCTGACCGACGACTTCCAAATCAGTCCTCTCTCCTTATAACCGGGTATTTCAAAATTCATAGTTGTATTTTCATTCTTGCATATGTAAATTTTTTCCCAAATTGTGAGTTCCTTCGGTTTTTCCAATTGTTTAAGTAATTGTGAGTTCTTTTGGGAGAAAATTTACATATGCAAGAATAAAAAGAAAACTATGAATTTTGAAATACCTGATGAAAATGAGAGGGGATTGATTTGGAAGTTCATCGGTCAGCCATCAGAGAACACAGAAATCAATTTACAAGAGAGAAAACTGCTGGACGGCAGTTGTGATCGTGGTGTTGCATCGATAATGTCACAAATGTAGTGATGAAACCTGGGTCTGCATGGTAGTCAAGAAATATGAGGTGAGCCAAAAAACAACTCAAAATTAATTAAGAATTATATTTGTTAATAATAATATACATAAACTTCTGAGTTCTGTGCATTGGTCAAACAACTTGCCCGTAAGGTTCAGACACTGAATCAAAACAGTTATTATATACATAAAATATATTTTATTCAAAGACTTCTGATGGTTTCAGTATATGTTCAGTCTGTCCTGTGCCAAATTTCATGCTTGATACCTTCATAGCAATGATTGCCCAACTCTGTCGAGCATGACTGGATTCTTTGTGTTGTGGTGAAATGTATGATTCGTTCAGGCAATCAGCTAAGCTCTGGTGGCAACTTGAATTTCGTATACATACTTTCGATATGCCTCCCAAAGAAAAGAATCTGGCAGTGCTTTTAGGTAGAATTTTTTTATCACCTCATATTCTTCTTATTTGACTATAAACTAGTTTCAGAACATGGTTTCTGTTCCATCCTCAGTATCATCACGACCGTTGTTCTGTCGTCTTGAAGAGCCATCCTTCGCTTCTTCCATTGGCAGACTGGTAGACTGAAAAACCTCGAAACCAAGTCTTCTCACCAGGAATTTCAAAGTTTATCAATTTCTTCTTTTCGCTCTTTTGAATGTAGATCTTTTCCCAAACAAAAGAACACATAATCAACGTAGCCACGAAAAATGGTTTTGCAGAAAGAATGATACTCAAGAAAATAAACAAGTTCAAAAGACAAAAATTTATTAATCAAAGCACTCTTCTAAAAGTAAAAGAAGAAAATGTAAAATTCAGAAAATTCACATATCATCCATTAAAACACCACAAGTTTCAAAAAAATTTTAAAGATTTCAACATAAGGTTAGCACCCAAAAATGACTACAGCATCAGTAGATTGATTAGACCTAATAAAAATGAGAAAATAAAAGAAGAAAATAAATCAGGTTTTTATCAGATTAAATGTGAAGAATGTGAGAAATTCTACATAGGAAAAAACTAAGAGAAATTTGAAAACAAGAGTCATAGAACATCTCAGGAATGTCAAGAAAGTGGAAGTAGAAAAATCTGCACTGGCTGCCCATGCATGGTCTGAAAAACATCTTATCGAGAAAGAAGCTAAATTATTAAAACAAATTGAAAAACCAAAAGAACTTAACTGTTTGGGAAAAGATCTACATTCAAAAGAGCGAAGAGAAGAAATTGATGAACTATGAAATTTCTGGTGAGAATGGCCTGGTTTTGAGGTTTTTCAGTCTGCCAATGGAAGGAGCAAAGGACGCCTCTTCAAGATGACAGAACAAGCTACAAGCTGGAGGGTCGAGGGTTCAAGTCCCGTTGGGGTCAGGATTTTTAAACTGACCCAAACCCTCTGGCGGCACTATGGCCGTGGGGTCGACTCAGCCTCTAATGGAAATGAGTACCAGATGCTTGTTCTGGGGTAAAGGCGGCCGTTACGCAGGGCTGACATAAAGTGCCAATTGTTTAGAAAAAGTGGGAGCCTTAACCTCCTACTACCCCAAGGGCCTCCGGGTCTGTTGTGGGATCACTTTACGGTCGTGATAATACTGAAGCTGGAACAGAAAATATGTTCCGAAACTAGTTTATAGTTAAATAAGAACAACAATATGAGGTGAGTGATAAAAAATTCTACCTAAATGAATATACCTCATGGTGTGAATTCCTAAAATAAGTACTTGTAGTGCTTGCCTGCTATCTCTTGAGATTTTTTTTATGATGCTTGTATACAAAATATTAAAGGAACTTCTTCTTTACTTCACAGGCTAGGCAAATTGCCTGTTCCGCCTCACAGTTGTTCTGTCCATCTTTTCACTGGCCTTCCTACATTCCTTGAACCTCTTGGCTTGTAGTTGAATGCTGCTCTTGGTAATCTTGATACATTCATTCTTTCCACATGTGTAAACCATTTCTCTCTGTATTCTCTGATTTTCGCATCCAATGGATATATATTTAACTCTGTTCTTATATCTTCATTCCTGATCCGATCCAATCTCGTGCAGCCTTTTGTTCTTCTAAGGAAGTTCATTTCTACGCTTTGTATTCTACTTTGCAATTTTTTGGTCATTACCCAAGTTTCGCTCCCATAAAGTAATGCAGGAACTGCCAATGTTTTATAAAACTTCAATCTAGTATCTCTTCTTGTTTTATTCTTTAATGTGTTATGTATAGAAATTTCGACAGTTTCATATGTATGTCTCTTTCAGTTTTTGTGTTTATAGTAAAATTACAACCCAAATAATTAAAATTTGTTACTTGTTCCAGAGGTTTGTTGTCAGTGTTCAGCCAGACGGATTTTTTTTTTTAAAGGAACTAATATAAATAATTAATGAGTTGTGAACATCTCACCTCATAAACTCTGTGTTCTTCAAAGTACAGGACTCGTTTCAGGAATAAAAAAAAACTTTCCTATCTTGAGCCATATTTACGACTGTGCTTTGAAGAACACGGTGTTTTTGAGGTGAGGTATTTACATCTCATTAATTATTTATTAACTTGAAAACCTTGTAATGTTATTTCCCATAATAAATTTATGAAAAGAAAAAGTAACGTCTTGAAAATGCATTTAAATTCCGAAAAGAATTGGTGAATCAACAACATTGATGTGAACTACTTACGCATCACATACCTTTTAATTTGTAAAACATAACTTCAGCTACTATAATCTCTTAATGATAGCAAATTTTATTAAGTTATGTAGATAGGAAATAACACTATGAGATTCTTTAATATTGTTTATTTTTTATTATTTCACTCACCTCATACTTCATAATTCATAGCAGACCCTGGGTTTCTTCACATAATTTGTGACATTGTCAGTGCTGCGTCACGTTCACAACTGACGTCCAACGGCCTTCTATCCTGCAGACTGACCTCCGCGCCATCTGGTGGCCGACCGAAGAATTTCCAAATCAGTCCTCTTTCTTTAATAACCGGGTATTTCAAAATTCATAGTTGTATTTTCATTCTTGCATATGTAAATTTTTTCCCAAATTGTGAGTTCCTTCGGTTTTTCCAATTGTTTAAGTAATTTTGTTTTGGTTTCGATTCTATGTTTTTCTGACCAGGCATGTGCAGCTATTGCAATAGCACAATCGAAACCAAAACAAAATTACTTAAACAATTGGAAAAACCGAAGGAACTCACAATTTGGGAAAAAATTTACATATGCAAGAATGAAAATACAACTATGAATTTTGAAATACCCGGTTATAAAGAAAGAGGACTGATTTGGAAATTCTTCGGTCGGCCACCAGATGGCGCGGAGGTCAGTCTGCAGGATAGAAGGCCGTTGGACGTCAGTTGTGAACGTGACGCAGCATTGACAATGTCACAAATTATGTGAAGAAACCCAGGGTCTGCTATGAATTATGAAGTATGAGGTGAGTGAAATAATAAAAAATAAACAATAGCAAATTTTATTTACTTTTAAAGCATTTTTTTTATTTCAGAATACATTAGAGAAATGTTCTGTATGTATGAAGCCAATTTTGGACAGAATTCTACGAGCAACTGGAAAGCCATACCATCCCCAATGTTTCTCATGTATTGTATGTGGAAAGAGTTTGGATGGTATCCCATTTACTGTAGATGCAACAAACCAAATTCATTGTATAGAAGACTTTCATAGGTTAGTATATGAAATATATACAATAATAAAAATATAAGAAGTATTTTTTCAGTTTTAATCAACCAATTCATGGATGTAAACAATTGTAAATTTTTGTTATGATTCTTGAAATGGAATTCCTTAAGCACGACCTCCGTACTAATGATAAATTTGTCATGTTTGATCACCATGGTTCAGGCAGTTCAGTTTGTATGACTTTAAAAATCTGTTATATGGATTATTTTTTTATTTATTTTTTGTACCTGAAAATATTATGAGTCATTTTTAACCTGTTCCATCTAGCTCTTGAAAGTGTTTGTGATTTACAATTTTTTTATTGTTCACATATAGATGCTTTAACATTTAATATATTGAATATATGGTCTTCGTACCTGAGCCATCATATCTCCGGCTCTGAAGTTTAGGTTATACGAGGGATAAAGGGAGAATTCGCCCTCTACTGCCAATAAGGATATGGTTGTAGTGGGAGTAGATGTCCACCAAAACCAGTCACTGCTCTTGATGCAGCTATAGCATGCTAATAAGTTTTGAAATTACTGAGATGTTGTCAGCTGTATGTCTGCTAACTGCATATGTAAAGCGGCCACTCCCACTGAATATCCATATCGGCAACACTGTCGTGAAAATGTCAAGGCCGGAGAAGCAGTGGCTGCAGTAGAGGTGTATTCAGTAGATATGTGTTTCTATTACGTTGTCTTTTCTGATAATTTTAATGATACCATGAAATGGGAATTATGATGAAATAAGCCCTGATAACAAAATTCCAACCAACATTTGCATTGATGACTGAGAAAACCAGGAAAAAACTTCAGATTGATTTAGTTTGGATTTTGAACCTGGGATCTCCTGAATACAAGTCTCAAATCCTTCTCTTGAACCAACTTGTTGAGTGATTTTGCCAAGTGTTCTTGATCTTACCATTGATTGGCACAAGTCTCTGTTGCTTGTAAGTGTCTACTTATTTCTTCAGTTGCATAAACAGGTGTTCAGTATCTCTGGAGGTAGGGGATAAGGAAATTAAGTGGTATTAGCTAACATGACGACAAGATGAGTCATTCCATATCAGACCGGACACATTTTTTATCTCGTGTTACTTACCATCTCAGGATGTGAGTTCATCTAGGATGCACAGAAAAGAGGTTACAACAGCCCCTCTGGCTTCAACCAATAGCATCATTGTAGACCTGGACTTGGTGTATGCTAGTTTGGAATATTTTCTTGGTAGTTAAAAAATATAATGGTATTGTTGCAATAAATAGTATGTGTTATAGCAACATCTAAACCTAAATGACAAGTTCTGCATAGGCAGGCAAGAGAAATTGTTAAATTATATTTGAAGAGAAAAATACTTGCCTGTACTGGGGTTTGAACCCAGGACCTTTATCTTTATATGCTGATCCTCTTCCATAGAGCTATCCAAGGCCCCCAATGTAAATGCAAATTTTTCTCTTATACATTTCAATTCCCAAGATCACCAAAGCCTTGTTAAATTCCCATTAAAAATCTTCTTAAATAAGAAACCATCATTCACATGTCGAGCAATGGTTCGCAAACCTTTGGCACTCTCGGGAATTGAAATGTATAAGAAAAAATTTGCATTTAGATTGTAGGCCTTGGATAGCTCAGTGGCAGAACTGTAGCATATAAAGCTAAAGGTCCTGGTTTCAAATACCGATCTGGGTGTACATTTTTCTCTCCAAATATAATTTAACCTTCAATGAGAAATGTTACATTTATAATAAAAACATGAAGAGAAATTGTGTTTAAAGTGTATCAATTCTTTAGAAATGAAGGAAACAATCAGAAAGTTGTAATCAGATCAGGAGTAACAGTGTTGCCAGACCTCAAGAGAAGGCTGCTGCAGCTTATGCTGTGAGTTTATGCTGTGCAGAGAAGCACGAATGAAGACAAAAATAATAATTTAACGTTTCACTCCCTGACTGTGGTAGGAGCAAATGTGTATTATAATTTAATGTTTCAATCCCTGGAAAAAAATCTGAAAAGTCCTAAACCATTCATGGATTCGAGATGATTTTAATAAAAATGACACAGCAGAAAAAGAGGAAGATGATGATGTCATCAGTTATCTGCTTCTGAGTGATGTCCAGATAATGTTACATATATATATATATATCCTGAACTCGTGTCCAACTCAGGGTCAAGGAATGAGATGAGATGAAGCCTCTATTTTATAGAGGTCTGTGAACGACAAGGGTGCCAGCCGACTAATCCTGATGCACTGTCACAGGGACGAATGAATGAAATGAAACGAAATGAAATGAAACAAAATGAATGAGATGAGTATGGAGAAATGGTGGAATGAAATTTATAGCAGGGGAAAATGGGAAAACCCCCAAGAAAAACCTGCCTAAGCTCCGTTTTGTCCACCACAAAACCCATTTGGAGTGCTTGCACCATGAAGCTGACAAATATTGTTACTATTTTTTTAAATTGGATTTTATAGCAGTTTTAATTACATTAAAATTAATTTTCTTTTATTTTAATTCATATTGATAGTTCAATTATTTTTAATCCTTACTATACATTCTATGGATACAAAATTCATCACTGAGATTTTAAGAAGCATATAGGCCTAAGACTTGGTTGGATGAAGAAGAAGACTAAAAAAAACTCCAAGCGCGACAGGCCTAGAAGGCCCTTGGCTGACCAGCCAACTGCTGGCCTCACATCCACATGTGTTAATCACATATGTAGACGGTCATCTAGCCAGTGTAGGGTTATGTGGTCAGCATGTCAAGTCCCCCAGCCATTATAGCTGGTATTCTCAACCTGGAGTTGCTACTTATTGTATCTACCTAAATGCCTCACGATGCTGGGTGGTCACCGGTCCCATACTAGCCGAAATTCCATGAGAAAAATTTCTTCCCCCATGGAGACCTGAACCAGCATAAGTCCCGTAGCTCTGAGCCAAGGCTTCTTGCCTTAACCACTCAGCTACAGCGGGGGACAGAAGAAGACTATACATTGCACAATTATATATGATATGTAAAATTATAATGTTGATTAAGTTATGTAGGCAGGAATAATTTAATCAAAACTAACAAAAATGAAAAGATTGAAGACTGCAACAAATCAGGAATTTATCAAATTGATTGTAAAGATTGTGAAAAGATATACATAGGGAAAACAAAAAGGAATTTAAATACAAGATTGAAAGAACACCTTAGAAAATGTTAAAAATGAAGAAACAGAAAATCTTCCAATAGCTGCACATGTTTGATCAGAAAAACTTAAACAATTAAAAAACCAAAGGAACTCACAATTTGGGGGAAAATTTTCATATGCAAGAATAAATAAAAGTCAATGTTTATATATTTCTTAAGTTGACTTTATATTTAGCTATGACATTCTGACACCAATACACATACACATACATCGAGGCATGGGTGCACTTTAATATTTAACAAAGGAAAATTTAGGTGGCAGAAAACTTTACATAGAAGAGTGAAAAGTTATGAGTTCAAGAGCTAGTGAAAAGATCCAATATCAGTAGCTTTATTTATATCTGCTCTATTCTTTAGATGAAATGAGTGTAAATATATTCCGTTAAAAATTGATTTAAAAAATTGAAGTAATCAGTTTGTATTCATGAAACTTGTATTTTTTTAAAATTATCTTGATGATTTAATTAATTACAGAAAATTTGCACCACGTTGCTGTGTGTGCAAGTTGCCCATCATGCCAGAAGCAGGTCAAGAAGAAACAGTCCGGTTGTTGCACTAGACCGCAGTTTCCATATATCTTGTTACAAGTGTGAGGTAAGATTATAGCTTCTCTCAAATGATTATATAGTAAAATGCACAAGCAAAGGCAGTCATGTTTATGTGAGTTCTGCACATCTACATCATAATGTTTTAGAGAGCCAATCGCCTGCAATTATTGTATGTTAAACGAGGTGGAATTTGTACTTCAGTGATGTGTCTGATCCACCTTTGTTCATGCCAAGAGCTATAGTGGTCACTAAGCTCAAAACTCACTACTCTTTGATTACAATCTCTAACTTCAGCCCACAGAATGATAAATTCATATACACAGTGTAAATGGTTCTTACATAATCATACCATCACACCAGGATTTTCTACAACACTAAAATATATTTTTATTTTAGTTTTCAATTATACATACTTACGACTGAAAACAGAAGAATCTTACGAAGAATATAAAATGAAAAGGAGAATTGCTAAAAGCATTATAAGAAAAGCCCATCAGCAGTCATGGGATAAATTTATAAGCTCAGTAGAACATGATATGTATGGAAGACAAGAAATAGGTTATAAATTAGTGAAACATCTAAATCAGACTGAGAAAGATTCTGCCAGATTGAATATAATCCCAGAACAAGAATGGATACAACATCATGAAAAACTTTGGAAAAAGGAGGAAATTGAAGGAAAAGAGAACAACGAGGAAGAAATAAAAGTGGAAAATATTGATATAATAGACATAAATGAATTAGAAATGGCTCTGAAAACCACTAAGAATAGGAAAGCGACAGGATTAGATAATATAAATATGGAGTTAGTCAAATATAGTGGAATATTGTGTAAACTATGAATACTTCATCTAATTAATATATGTTGGAAGACCTATGGGATTCCAACCACTTGGAAAACAGCAATTGTGAAGAATATATTCAAAAGAGGAGACTGGAGAAATTGCGAGAATTACAGAGGGATTAGCTTAATGAATACTGGCTACAAGATATGAAAATAATAAATAATAGATTGAGAAACATAACAGAAGTAATAATAAATGAAAATCAAAGTGGATTCAGAAAGGGAAGGTCATGTATAGACAATGTCTTTACACTGAAACAACTCATAGAAAAGAGAAGAGAACATAACTTAGAAACTCACATAGGATTTATAGATTTGGATAAGGCCTTCGATCGAGTAAACAGACAAAAATTATGGGAAATATTACGAATGAAAGGATACCCGCTGTGCCTTGTTGAAACAATAAAGAAATTATATGAAGACACAAATATAATTATAGATACTGGATTCAAAAGAACAGATACAATCAAAACAAATACTGGATTACGACAAGGATGTAGTTTATCACCCACTTTGTTTAATATATATATATATATATATATATATATATATATATATAGACGATATTTTAAATAAATGGAAAGTTTTAGTGAATCCAGGAATAAGAATGGATAATAAAGTGTGCATAAATAATCTTCTATTTGCTGACGATGTAATCATAATACAGAAAAATGAAGACGACTTACAGAAATCAATGCATGCATTAAATGAAATATGTAAATTATATGATCTAAAGATTTCTGTAAGGAAAACGAAGACCATGGCTTTTAGAGAAAGAGATCCAGTGAGATCCAAAATTATTTTAGAAAATCAAAGTATAGAACAGGTGTCTAGTTTCAAATATTTGGGCTGTGATGTTGGCTACAATGTGGAAAGAGATATTGACTCCAAAATAAATAAATTTCAGACGGTGTGTGGAACAATACAGAGAACATTCAAAAATAAAATTAGAAAAGAAACCAAGATAAAAATGTATAATGTTATGGCGGTTCCCACAATATTGTATGGTTGTGAAACTTGGGCTCCAGTGAAAAAACAAAAGGATAGAATACAGACGGCGGAGATGAGGTTCCTAAGACAAGTACAAGACTTGATAGAATAAGAAATGAGGATATAAGAGAAGAATTTAAAGTACAGCCTTTATTGTATAAGGTTACGAATTACAGACAGAAATGGATTGATCACATGGATGGAATGAGTAAGGAGATATATCCATTGTTAGCAAGAAATTATCAAGCAAGAGGAAGACGTGATGTTGGAAGACCTAGAAGACGTTGGGCTGATGCATTATGAAGTCGGAACGGGCAATTGCCTAATCCCTGGAGTGATGATGATGATTTTAGTTTTTATCTAAACATTATTTATGCCTAATAAAAATTAATTAATTGAGTTGTATCTCACCACATATTTTATGTTCTTCAAGTACGAAACTGCAGTTTTCAAGAGGAATCCTTTCCATCTTCAGCAATCATCACAACTGTCGAATTTCAGTCTACATCTTCATCTTCAAAATGCCATCAAAATCAATGCCTGATTGCAACTTTCGTTACATTTCTCAAGATATACAAATAGTTTAATTATGATGCTTATGACATTTACACTCTGTATAGTGCTTAAATGTGTCACTTACATTAAATGACAAATTAATTAGCTTAATTAGCACTGGAAAACATAGGCTCAATTCTGGAAATGCACGATATGCATTACAGGAACTCTTGTTTTCCAACTCCTTTCAAAAAACGTAAAACTGAAAATACATAAAACTGTTATTCTCCCAGTTAGATTATATGGATGCAAAGCATGGACTCTTACTAAAGGGAGGAAAGGAGATTAGGAGTATTTGAGAATAAAGTACTGAAGAAAAATTTTGGACCAAAGAGAGGTGAACAGACAGGTGAATAGAGAAGACAGTAAGCTACATGGTCTTTATAGGAAGTCAGATGTAATGAGAATAGTTAAGTCTCATAGACTGTGATGGGCAGAACATGGCATGAATGGGAAATGAAAGAGGTGCATAGAAGCTTCTTGTAGGAAAACTAAAGGGAAAACGTCCAGTTGGTAGACCAATAGTGAGATGGGAGAATAACATTAACCGTGATTTGAGGAAAGTAGATTATACAGAGGACAATTCGAAAACATTAGCTCAGGATAGGGAATTATGGAGAGTTCATGTCCATGCTACCATGAACCTATAGGTTTGATAGTGCCAATGAATTAATTAGTTAATTAGCACTGGAAAAGAGATCCTGGATTCAAATTCTGGTTTAAGTGAAAAAAAAATTATCTTAACATATTTTGTCCTTTAATATAAGTGACAAATCTAAATAAAAACATTGAAAATGTATTTATGTTATCTGTGAAATGTTATTAATCCACTCATTGCCGATAATGAACTGTTTTAGGATTGTGGTTTGGTTCTGTCATCAGAAGCAGAAGGACGTGGCTGTTACCCTTTGGACGATCATGTATTGTGTAAAAGCTGCAATGCAAAACGTGTTCAGGCTTTGACCTCTCACATGACCACTGAGCTTTAAGATCACCTTCATGAACAGTGCCAACTTATTTTTTATTTAACTACAGTAAGTCAAATCTGTGAAAATGGCCACAAGATTTTTCAGGTTAATATGTTATAGTTATTAATGGTTGAATAAATATAACACAGATCACATGCAATTTTTTTTTATTTCCATGAGAGTAGGCCAATACTGAAAGTTTGTAGTTTTGATGATGCTCTAAGGCTAACTTATTTGAATTAATATTATACCGACTGATTTTGTAAATTTAAATATTTTTATTATATTGGTTTTATTACAATTTATATTTGTCTTAACATGTTTTTACATTTCAAATGAAATGATAATGAAAATAGCTGTTCGTAAGCTTTGTGTTTGCATGAAGAAAGATTCAAATGTTATTTTTATTAATTTTATTGCTCTTGTTTTTAATCTCATAATTTAAAATTACTTCTAAAATTTTTATGTAACTATTTTTCTTTTTTATCTTGGTTTACTAATTCTAATAATGATATCCCTCAATAGAGGAAATTATTTCAAATGTGTGCATAAATTTGTCTGGTATTTCATTGACATTATGTTATTTCAGTATTGATAATACTGTATTTATATGGTTGAATAATTAATCACATAAATTAGTGAAGTTTTGTTAAGGAATGAGAAATTATTTTAATACAATGTTACTACAACATTTTCAGCATCTTCAGTGTTAATATTAGAAAATTTATGGAAAAAATTTGCAATTAATAATGATAATTACATTACAGAAATAAAATTGTATAAAATTAGAAAATTCAGAAATCCCATGAAGGAATTATTGTGTAATAACATATTTTATGTTCTTCAATTAAAATATTGTAAAAACTGACACACCTTGTTAATTCAAAGTATACTAAAAATTATTTTGATGATAATAATAAAACTAATAATAAATGTAACACCACAGGATAGAAATAAAATAACATGTGGATGTAAAGGTCTTACTGCAGATAAGTTGATGAGTTCTGTCTCTCATCTCTGTAAACAGGAAGATTATATTCAAAGTTAAAAATGGGAAACACATTATGAAGTTCTTAATTATAAATTAATGAGTCATTTTTACATCTTACCTCATATATCATGTTTTATTAAACACGGTAACTATAGTTTTCAAATGATCTTGTCATTCATTTGAAAACTATAGTTACCGTGTTTAATAAAACATGATATATGAGGTAAGATGTAAAAAAGGAAGATTATAATTGATTATGCCATTCCTTTAATTGAATAAAACTTTACACCTCACCTCATAAAATATGATCGGCTTGCCTATGCATGTTTAGAAGATAAGTAGTACAGATAATTCACATATCATCCATGGTCACACAATAAATTCCAAAAGATTTTTGAAATATGTAATATGTGATTAGCACCAAAGAATGATTATAGCCTAAAAAACTAATAAAAACCAACAAAAACGAAAAGATTGATATAGTAAAAAATCATGAATATACTAAATAAAATGTGCAGAGACTTAGATCTGCTGAAATGAGACACCTTCAGATGACTGCAGGATACACACTACTAGATCACAAAAAAAAATGACATCTTAGAAGAATTACACATGGAATCTTTAGACAACAAAATTTCTGATTATAAGTCAAGATGGATGCAACATGTTCATCAAATGGAAGATCACAGGATACCCAAACAAATGTTAAGCTATCAACCTGCAGGAAGAAGACCAGGATGTCCTCTTAAAAGACTTTTGGATAGTGTTTCCCTTGAAGCCGAAACAGGTCAACAAATGGCCTAAATTCGTGAATGTACTATGATGATGATGTAATGTGCAGACGTAGGGAAAACAAAGAGAAATTTAACCATTAGAACTAAAGAACACACAAAAATTTAACTTTTACAGGAATTAATCACTATGAGGTTTAATTTATTATGATTAAATCATATAAATCTTCTAAGTAGATCACGATTTCGAGACCATAACGGTCTCATCTTCAGTACAATCTTGGTGACTGATGTTATGTCATAGGAAGAAACACTTCTTCCCTCTTTTGGCGGACCGATGAACCTCTGGATCAGGTCAGGATTTGCGGGAATTTCGAAGTTCATAAGTTTTCCTTTGTTTTTCTGAATGTGGATTTTTTCTCAAACCGTGAGTTCCTTTATCTATTATATTTAAAGAGAAAAATTATACGCTCAGACCGGGACTTGAACCCGGGACCCTTGGTTTTCTAGTCCAAGTGCTCTACCATTTGAGCTACCTGAGCAAGTACCGATCTAAATGCAAATCTTTCTCTATATACGTTGTAATTCCCGCCCACCAAATGCTTTGAAGCCTTTGCTTCTATCTTTGCAAATGGCGGCTCCTATATTAAGAAGACATATTTGGGAATTATACATTACATTATAAATTCGATGTTTTTATTATTAATTACATACATCTCAATGATGGATAAATCATATTTAAAGAGAAAAATTATACTAAGTCCCGGTCTGAGCGTATAATTTTTCTCTTTAAATATGATTTATCCATCATTGAGATGTATGAAATTAATAATAAAAACATCCTTTATCTATTGTTAACACATAAGAAATGTAAAAAAAGTGAGAAGTAGAAAAATCTGCAGTAGGTGCTAAAGTTTGGTCAGAAAAACATAAAAATGGATGTAAATACAAAATTATTAAAACAATTAGAAAACACAAATGAACTCGCCATATGGGGAAAAATCTACATACAGAAGAACAAGGAGAGAATCATGAATTTTGAAATTCCTGGGGAGAGAGTTCTTTGGATCACAAAAAAGAGAAAGCAGGAGTCGACATACAGGATTGACAATTTAAAGATCACCAGTCTGTACCAACTGAAGATAGAGCAAAGATGCTTTGAAACATGTCTTATAAGAAATGACAAAAATGAGGTACGATGAAGGCAGACTCACTTATTTATTATTTATGTTTCGATATGAAGAGAGGTAACTTCCTAAGAAGGTATCATCTTCACCTCATATTTTTCTCTCTTACCTGGAGCATGTTTCAGAGGACATCTCCCACATGTACAGGACTCAACAATCAGTTCTAGGTGAGAAAGCAAAATATGAGGTTAGGTATATATTACCAAATTAATTTATTTTCAATCTGATCATCTTATCTTAATATTAATGTTGATTTGTTCTTGGACATGTTTCAAAACAATTCTGTTTTATAGTCAGCTTTTCCAGACTGGTTAGATTTATGTTGCACACCCTGGATGTTGATGTCAGGTCCATCATGTGGATGGCCAAAGAACCTCCAAACAAGGTCATATATATGAAGAAATATTTAATATGGGGAAATAGAAAAATCTGCAGTTGCTGCTCATGTTTGGTCTGAAAAACATAATATAAATTTGGGCACTAAATTATTAAAACAGTAGAAAATATAAAAAGGGCTGACTATTTTGGGAAAAAATCTATGTTCAGAAGAACAAAAACAGAGTTATGAATTTTGAAATACCGACGGAGCGTGACCTTGTTTGGAGGTTCTTTGGCCAACCACGGGATGGAGCTGACATCGACATCCAGGGTGTGCAGCATAAATCTAACCAGTCTGGAAAAGCTGACGATAAAACAGAATTGTTTTGAAACATGTCCAATAACAAATCAAAATTAATATTGAGGTAAGATGATCAGACTGAAAATAATTTAATTAAAATAACCTCAAAATATCACTTCCTAAAATTAAATATATATTACCAAAATTGGACTAATCATCCCACACTGTACTTACTAGATCATGTGTTGTGATCAGAAGCACACAGTATATGAAAGCTATAAATTATGGAGATGTGGCTCTGTCTAAAATGATAATGGTGAAGATTTCAATTATTAATTTGCACTTCTTCAGTGAATAATAAGTTTCTCAAAATTATAGCATCTTGATCACGAAAATTAATTGGAAAGTTAAAACTTTAGCAACAATTAAAAGTAATAACAAATTTGTTGGCAAACACATGAAGCATGCACAACATGTCCTAAGGTACTTTCTTATTTGTTACAAATGTTTTCCGTGATTTAATAATTATAGCCAGGATTTACCAGATTAGGCTGCAAGCAGCTATATAATTTCCAGTCAAGTTAGTATGTTAATAACACGCACTTGACCAAGTAAATGGCTTGTGAAAGCCAAGGGGCACATTGTTTTTTAAAAAGTCACAGAAACATGTTATAACAAAAGAGATGCAAAAAAAACATGGTCTTATTTATAAAGAATGAATATTTATTTCCTTCTAATTGAATATTTAGTTGAGAAAGGGGGTGATAGTCTCCAAAATAATTTCAGGTGACAGGATCTTATTTCATGAGGTGAGTTATTGATTCACATTTTGACTTTACACAGTCTTATCCTTATAGAATTGCAGTTTATCCTCCTCTGTATGCTGTAAACTGACACAAATTTTTTTGCTAGTTTGACTATACCTCATGTTGGTTATTCTGTCAGTGGAATTTTTCGCAATATGTCATTCTTCATATAAGAAGCTATACTTTTTCTCTCTTTTCACAGTATTACAGTGTAAACTTATTTTGTTATATTATTGTATTACTACTTGTAATATTAAGATTATATTCATGATATTATAAGTGTACCATAGGAATTGGCATAACTAAGTCCATGGCACAACAGGCCTAGACGTCACATGGTCTACCAGCTGGCTGCTAACAACAAGTACACATATGATAATAACAGAGATGAACGATCATTCAGCAGCCAGTGGTCAATATATCGGGTCTCCCAATTGATATAACTGGTTTTCTTAACCTGGAAATGTTACTTATTGTAGCTGCCCATATTCCTTAGTATGCTGGAAGGCACCAATCCCATACTGGCCGAAATTCCATAAGAAAATTTCTTCCCCAGGATAAACGGGGATCAGTCATCAATCAATCATCATGGGAACTCGAACCAGCACAAGTCCTGTAGTCCTATGCCAAGGCACTATACTTTTAATCGGTTGGTTCCGGTGCAGGACTAGAAATTGGTATAATTCCACTTGAACCAATGTTTTGCAACCGAACAAATTATTAAGATTTTTGTATTATTATTCATTTCATACATCTCAATGATGGATAAATTATATTTGAAGAGAAAAATATATGCTCAGACTGGGGTTTGAACCCGGGACCTTTTGCTTTCTATGCGAATGCTCTACCAACTGAGCTATCTGAGAAACTCCAAACGCAAATTTTTTCTCATATATACACTGTTAATTCCCGAGCGCCAAATGTTATATAAAATTAATAAAAAAAGCATTGACAAGGCCATACTGGCTTTATAATGTAATGTAAAATTCCCAATAAAAGGGTCTTCTTAATAAAGAAGCCGCCATTTGGAAGATTGAAGCAATGGGTTCATAGCATTTGACGCTCGGGAATTAACAGTGTATATAAGAGAAAAATTTGCATTTAGATTGGAGTTTCTCAGATAGCTCAGTTGGTAGAGCATTCTCTTAGAAAAAGAAACATTCTGGGTTCAAACCGTAGTCTGAGCATATATTTTTCTCTTCAAATACAAGATTCTTGTAGTTTATTAATTAAAAGTGTGGTATAATTTCATAAATATAGCTTAATTATAAATGTTTGCAACACAGTATTAGGCTAGTACACTAACTGTTATGTGCATCAAACTTGATATTAGACCAGCATATAAAAATAATCCTTGAATTGTGTAAAGGATGGAAACATGCCTTATTTAGGTTATTATAGAGTATGAAGACTAGTATTATGCATGTACTCTACGTGTTTATATGCAAGTTATAATAACTCCATTTTAAAAATGCAGTAGGAAGTAACATTAAGGGTCATATGCAAATACATTAGTCTCTACTCAAATTACTTCCAATCACTGGTGAGCTGAGATCGAATTAACGGCCACCTTACCAGTCATGCATGAATGTTGACGTTTTCGTAATATTGGCAACGAATTACCCAGAATTCTCAGCGATAAAACCACTTCCATTATTTTCGTCTGCTATAGAGGAATGCATTTATGCTTGCATCCCGTAAATAATACCATATACAAACACGTCTGCGACGCGCAATATTAAGCCGATTCTCCTGTTCTTCCAGTTGAATTCTTTGGTAGACTCTATCAAATTCCTCTTCTCCGCGTATACCGAAAACATGATCGAAGTCTTCAAGGTCCAACATCTTGGATAAGTTTCAAACTACATCGGTTACCATCGGTTACCATCGGTTCCCTTCGGGATTTTCACATAAGTTTATATCTTGAGCTACGATCTTAAGGTACCTTGTCAGGTAGCTTACAATTAGTACCGCGTGAATAGATTTCTGAGTAAGAAAAATGTGTTTGGATAAAACTTTATCAGCAGAGAATGCCTTTTACTGTCTAATGCGTTCAAACATTCGACCCTAAGAGGTTTATGATAAAATCAAATGTTTCCTACCTCTGCTCATATAAATCATCTAAGTAGATTGCGATTTCAAGATCATAACGGTCTCATCTTCAGTACAAGTGACTGATGTTATGTTGATCGAAAGAATTTTGAAGTTCATAAGTTTTCCTTTGTTTTTCTGAATATCAATTTTTTCCCAAACTGTTAGTTCCTTTTGTTTATCTATTTGCTTAATTAGGCTGGCTTTTGATTCAATTAAATGTTTTTTGAACCAAGCATGAGAAGTGGAAAAGTTGGGCAGTAGCTGCTCATGCTTGGTCCAAAAATCATTTTAAATGAATCAAAAGCCAGCCTAATTAAACAAATAGATAAACAAAAGGAGCTCACCATTTGGAAAAAAATCCACATTCAGAAATACAAAGGAAAACTTATGAACTTCGAAATTCCCACAAATCCTGACCTGATCCAGAGGTTCGGCCCACCAACAGAGGGAAATAGAAGTGTTTCTTCCGATCGACATAACATCAGTTACCAAGATTGTACTGAAGATGAGACCATTATGGTCTCGAAATCGCGATCTACTTGGATGATTTATATGAGAAGAGGTAGGAAATATTTGATTTTATCATAAATTAAACCTCATAGTGATTAATTCCTATAAAAGTTTAATTAAGAGTTTACTTAATAATTAAGATAATTTAGTTGTGTATTCTTTCCTCTTGCGGTTGTTTTTATTGAACATATCTTTCAAGGCTAGTTAGCCCATCTTCAGCTATTACAGACTCATGTTCAACAAAAACAACCGTAAGAGGTAAGAATACACAGACCAAATATCTTAATTATATTAACTCTTATATTTGAAGAGAAAAATTTTCGCCTAGACCGGGACTCGAACCCGGGACCCTTGGCTTTCCGGGCCAAGTGCCCGGAAAGCCAAGGGTCCTGGGTTCGAGTCCTGGTCTAGGCGAAAATTTTTCTCTTCAAATATAATTTATCCTTCTATGAGAAGTGTTAAATTAATAATAAAAATTGTCTATATTAACTCCATTTAAATAAGGCTAAGTTCTCAGCCTACTGGGTAAACACATAGATGACAGTTTTAAATGACATTTCAAAAGTTATTGCAACATATTAACTGCATTTTCTTAATTTTCTGTTCTATTAAAATCCTTGTATTGTATTGTATTGTATTGCAAGCTTATGTTTTCCCTTTACAGAGATTTAGGTGCTCTCCCCCTACAGGGAAGAATTTGAACCATACTAATTTAGTTACACTTGTTTTCGTATAGATGTCATTTTGAGTGGTCCGTGGTCAGCGTTCCGCCTCATACTGACATCTAGGAAACCAAGCTATTAAAATCCTACATTTATATATTAAATTTGGGAATTTTTAACATTATGAGGTTCAATTAATAATAATTACATGAATCGTGATTTTTTCTTATCTCATACATCTATGTTTCTTTAAACACAGCACTGCAGTGTCGCCGATACTGCAGTGCTGTGTTTAAAGAAACATAGATGTATGAGGTAAGAAAAAATCACAATTCATGTAATTATTAAAAATCCTACATGTCAAAATAGTCTTGCTACTTTGATACAGAATTAAGATAATAGATGGCACTGGTAGAATGTAAATTTATTCTTATTAAGGGATGTTATCACAGGAAATTACAATGATTAACCATCATTCAACTATTTGCAATGTTAATGGATGGAGAATTCATGAAAAGCTGCTAGATTTGAGTAACACAACAAGTTCACCAGAGGCGTGTGGTAATTTTTTTAGTTAAAAGATGTCTAGTTCGTATACAGAATAGCTACCATTTCCCAAGTACTGTTAACGGTGTTTCTCATTGAAGTGAAAATCCTAAAATACATCTTAAATTAGGAATATTAGACCTCTCAGCTTAACATTTGTCTCCAAAGAATGTGTCACATTCAGTACCGTAAACCAGTTAAGGCGTTTAAAGAGACTATCGTGTATGCGGCCGTCGGTCAGTTAACTCGTTTTAGAGCGGGTGCGAACAAACTGCATTTATATTCGGCACCTAAATATTGTGTTGGCGTAGTATGTCTTGGAGATCATAGATGGTATGTAAATGTACATTTTCTATCCCCGTTTGACACGTTTAACCTTGGTGAATCCCCTTTTATTTTTAAAACAAACAACACATGGAATTCGTTCACCCAAACTAGCCTCCAGGCTCCAATGCAGTCGTATATGTTTCTTGTTATCGCACTGTTGTTTGTGCATGAGTGAAACCATGGCGAAAGAAAATATCTCACTGAAGAAGAATTAGTGAATATAATGATGATTCAGGTGATGAACTGATTCCTGAATTAGAAGATTCACAAAGTGAAAGTGAAGATGAACTTCCACTTCCTGAAATAGATACGCCGATACCATGTGATGTCAATCACCCAAGTTATTTCGCCATCAAATCCTACTAGGATATCTCCTTTAGGTATGTACAAAATTTGAATTTTCTAGGACTAATAGTTTGTGAATAATGGTCCATTTTCTGAAGTGCCACGAAAAGGTTAGCTGGGGTATGTAAATGGCTGGCCTATGGGTTTAAATGCCCTGCTCAGTGCCTGGTACTGAATGTGACAACATTTAACCTTCATTACCTCATTTTTTTTTAATTTTCCAGTTGTAACAAATATTTTGTTTTCTCGCCTGGTACAAGTTTCAGTGAACATCTTCACCATTTCTCAACTATAACCGAATACACTAGTTGTCTCTTGGGAATGGCAAAAATGTTCACCAATACATGTTCCAGATGAGGAAACAAAATATGAGGTGAGATCAATGTTTTTATTATTCATTTCATACGTCTCAATGATGGATAAAACATATTTGAAGAGAAAAATTATATGCTCAGATTGGGGTTCAAAATAATTTTTCTCTTCAAATATAATTTATCCATCATATGAGGTGAAATGCTTATTTCCAATTCAATTTCTTAATGAAAATGTAGCTTTTTTATAGACATTGTCCTCCTGCATCCCAAAGAAAATTTTAATATAATACTAATTTTTATACTGAATGGTTTCTAGGGAGCAAAAAAATTTGGGGAGCTGGGTCCTGAATTTGATATTTGATCAATTAAAATTTTATTTTTGCGCAATAGTGCATTTTGTCGTACTTACAACAATGGTGACCATGGTTGAAAGTTCAGCTTCCTACATTTCAGGGTTTGCTAACCTAAATAACTATACTGTAATATTACATATTACAAACCACGTGCAGGAAGTAAAACCACTTCCCTTTATGTATACTACGTACAATGTATATACAAAAATATATCCAAAAGGTAGTGTTAATATTCATTATACAAAACAAATCACTGCATTTTAAATGAATTGAACTTTATTTGAAACAATATAAAACAATAAATACATACTTGCTGCCATTTTATGACTGATTGGTGTCACAGCCTGCTGTAGTCTTAACTAATAAACATTGCCCACACTGTTAACATTAGTCAGTTGTGTATAATGAACACAAATATTTCCGACAAAGTTGTTATATTATTTTACTATTATTTATTATTTTGAAAACACCACTGCGCAAAAAATAATACACGTCTCACATTTGTGAAGTGTTTTACAGAATCTCGGAAATTAAAAACCTTGCTATCGGTCAGTTTTTAAACATTTCCTCGCTTCTGTAAAAATCACTTGCCAACCTCGCATCTTAATATACTATTTCATGTTTAATGGATCCATAGAGGTCAAAACAACAAATTTTCAAGAAATCAAAAATTTAATTCTTTTCGGGGGAAGAGGGCATTTAAGGGGGTTTTATGCAAGGTATCATCATACCTTTAGTTTCAACCAAGTTTTTGCTCTTTAATTGATGCTGCTACGTAAAGTCTGCAGTTACAAATAAAAAAAAAAAGAAGGAGCTTGAAGCTCTGAAGGTATTGAATATACCACCAATAACAGTGAGTTTGAGTTATTCCCGAAGCAAAAATAAAATTAAACACCAAAGGTATCTTCTATGATACCTAGGCATCCAGGAGATTAAGTTAGTAACACTATTGATTTTATTTCAGAAAGAAAAACTAACATTCAGACTGGGATTTGAACCCCAGATCTCTAACTCTGTACATTAGTATAATACCAATTACATCATCCAAACTCCGATATGAATGTCAACAATTCTTCCCCCTTATACAATTCTCTTTCATCAGAAGGCCGGTAGCCGTCGCCATCATCAACACCATCTGACGACTTATATTCAAAGTATTTTTATTGAGAATTCATGTATTACTTTTAAGTAAAGCTTCATATTTTGATGTTATATTTTAAATTAACACTTTCCAGAATTGGACATAGTTTTATTTTAGAAAGAAAAATTAACGTTCGGACCGGGACTTGAACCCCAGATCTCTAACTCTGCGTGTTAGTATGCAAGAATAAAACTTTACAAGAATAATGAAAATTAATATTTAATTTTAGGAAGTTATATTTTGAGGTTATTTTAATTATATTATTTTTAGTCTGGACATCTTACCTCAATATTAATGTTGATTTGTTCTTGGACATGTTTCAAAACAATTCTGTTTTATTGTCAGCTTTCCCAGACTGGCTGACGATAAAACAGAATTGTTTTGAAACGTGTCCAAGAACAAATCAACATTAATATTGAGGTAAGATGTCCAGACTAAAAATAATATAATTAATAATGAAAATATCTGGAGCCATAACAAATTTTATAACTTTATCCCCCTATTTCAGCCTAACAATTAATCCACAATTATTGATAATTGCAAAACAGATATATTCCAGCTTAAATTCTACCCCCCTTTTTGAATAAAACTTTACAAGAATAATGAAAATATCTGGAGTCTAAGTTTTTTTCCACAATTATTGATAATTGATAATTGCGATGGTACCAATTACACCATCCTGTCTGAACATTAATTTTTTCTTTCTAAAATAAAATTGTCCAATTCTGGAAAGTGTTAAATTAAAATATAACATCAAAACACAATTGATATTTGATCTTTGGCTTTTCCAGTTTTGACTGAAATTCAATAAATTATCATTTTGTGTTAAAGATAATTGGAATTTATTTTATGAAATAATTAATTATTTTTAGTATTTACATATACTAAATACTTCCAACAGGGAAGAGATCTCTGGGCCGTCTAAGGAAACGCTGGATACAAAATTCATCAGTGAGATTGTAACAGGCCTATAGGCTTAAGACTTGTTTGGATGAAGAAGATTTACATATAAAAAAACTTAGCTTATTTAAATATGTTACATATTTTAGTGTACTTTTAAAAACTATTATTGTTTTTAAAAATACAATAGGAAGTAACTTTAAGAAGTTTATTTAACTTTCACAGGAAAAGAACACTATGAGGTTTAATTTAAGAATTAAATTAATGTTTTTGTTACCTCACCTCATGTCCTTTTTCTTCTATACTGCAGTTTCGGAGCTTGTCTCCATCGTCAGTAGCCTCTGGTCGACCGGTGTTATGTCGTTTCTTGGCGGTTTCCTTCTTACTTCTATCGGTGGACCGATGAACCTCTGGATCAGGTCAAAGAAGGAAACCGCCAAGAAACTACATAACACCGGTGGACCAGAGGCTACTGACGATGGAGATAAGCTCCGAAACTGCAGTATAGAAGAAAAAGGATATGAGGTTGAGGTAATAAAAACATTAATTTAATTCTTTAAGAAGTTTATTTAATAATTAAGATATTTGGTCAGTTTATTCTTACCTCTTATGGTTGTTTTTGTTGAACATATGTTTCAAGGCAATTGGAGACTGGTAAGTATGTAATCGCTGACAGTGAGGATCAGAAGCCTTGAAACATATGTTCAACAAAAACAACCATGAGAGTTAAGAATAAACAGACCAAATATCTTAATTGCTATTTTATTATTGATTTAACATTTCTCACTGAAAGATAAATTATATTTGAAGAGAAAAATTTTTGCCTAGACCGAGACTCGAACCCGGGACCCTTGGCTTTCCGGGCCAAGTGCTCTACCAACTGAGCTACCGAGGCGAGTTACGATCTAGACACAAATTTTTCTCTTATATACGTTGTAATTCCCTATCGCCAAATGCTTTTGAAACCATTGCTTCTATCTTTGCAAATGGCGGCTTCTTAGTTAAGAAGACATTTATTGGGAATTTAACATTATTTTATAAAGCTAGTAAGGTTTCAAAAGCATTTGGCGATAGGGAATTACAACGCATATAAGAGAAAAAATTTGCGTCTAGATCGTGACTCGCCTCGGTAGCTCAGTTGGTAGAGCACTTGGCCCGGAAAGCCAAGGGTCCCGGGTTCGGTCTAGGCGAAAAAATTGTTCTCTTCAAATATAATTTATCTTAATTGCTATTATTGTTGTTGAAATGTGAACTTGTAATTATGAAAACAATGTAGTTTGAAGTTGAAATTTCCCATAATCTTTTTAATCTGGAGATCAATTTAGGCTGAGAGGATAATACTAATATTTTAAAACATACATTTATAATATATTTAAAAATATTCAGTCTCCAGATACAATATTTCGAATCTTGAAAATGTTTTGTAGAAAATAACTAAAATTGTCAAAAATAAGCTTACTTAAGGGGCTCTGGAATACCCTGTATTACTAATGTTAAAATACACCTTATAAAGTGCATGCTTAATTCAGAATATATAATATAGGGAAAAATAAAAATTATAGCTTGTATAAGCCAATAATTTAATATGAAACTTGTTGTTGCCAATGCTTAAGGAGCTTGGACTTCCTCCATTCTCCTATGGGCGTCCCAATAATAGCATGTGAGCTGAGATGGTAGGTCAGCATCAATCTTCTTAATTGCTGGACATTTCAACAAATGCTCTTCAATCATGATGGAAGCATCATCCTTACAAAGGGTACAGTGTGGTGAAGAATGTATATTGATTCTATGAAGATGAGAGGCCAGTCAGTCATGTCCTGTTAATAATCTGAAAAGTGCCACTGACTTCCTCCTAGATGGATCAGGAATGAAAGATTTGTTCTCCAGTAGTATTTTCCAGGCTTTATTTGTGCTTTCTTCTATATGTCTTTCTTTACAGGCTTGATGAACTTTGTGCTTGATAATATGAAACCTAAAGGGATTAAAAAAAATAATGAAAAAACAACTATTAACCAGAGTCCCTTAAGAATGTTGATTTAGCATTATTTTTCAACATGTTTCAAGCAAATCAAGCTTGATATCCATGCAAGATAGTCATGAAGAAAATTAATGGTATAATAATTAATTTTTAAAACTTGAAATATGTCTGTAATTATGGGCCATTCAAATGTATTAGATGAAGATGTATTTTGTGCGGTCCAAGTGGATATTCTGTCCACCTATGTGTATGTTTACAAGAAAAGACATAGAAAAGTTAGTAGTAGAAATAGTTATGGTTTGGATAAAGTAGGTACTTTAAGATAAGAACTGTCTCTGTCTTATTTGCAAGCAACAACTAGTTTTTACTTATCCCCACAATGGTTAGTATTAATGGCATATTTTGAATTTCTGTTGGTTATAATAAAATTTATTAGGCGTATAAGTTATTTATCCTGAACAGATTGAGGTACTTTCTGACAACAGTAACATTATGTATACCCTAACATTTTGTACAACATGCAAAAAAAAATGTATCAACTGGCTAAGAGAAGCATAGACTTCCTTCAAATGTGCCTCTCACAGACAATAGTACTGCCAGACTCCAAATATATGCTCCACTTGGCCAAATTATATAGTATTTTAATTCATATCTTATAACTACTACTTTATCCTAATCCTTGAGACAGTTTATAGAAATAATTATAACTGCATCATTATTTGAATAATATGTGCCTATTAATTGGCATTCAGTCATTTGTGAACTTATACTATAGTAAGCATATTGGTTGCTTAGAAAACAAATTTAATTTTGTAAAATATATTAGTATGGTATTTTTAGTTTTTATATGTGTGTAAATGTATAAACACATACAATATGGAGTTTATGAATAATTTTCAAACTCCTGAAGCCATTGATTTGTATAAAAATGTTATTTAGATCTAAAACACTTTTTAGCATATTAAAATACATAATATATATTTTTGTTTATAGTAATTTTGCAACACTTCTTTTTACTACTTTTTTTTTCCTAGGAAATGAATGTGATATTGTACTAGTTTGATACTATATTGTATGAATGTTAAGTGTTTTATAGTCATGTTGAGTTTTATAAAGAAAAATGTGGTTTTATGGGATGATTTATATATAATTTTATTGATTGCTTTGCTTATAATTCTTTTCATGAGAATTTGTGTACTCAGTGGGCAATTTATAGTCAGACTTATGTGCTCAATTTGATGTTAGATGTAAGGTAATATGAGAGAGGCTTGTTCCTTTAAAATCTCATTTGATGTGAACAATACTTGAAGTGAATAAACACCAGATTATTAAAAAATTGGACAAGTTCTCAAAAATAAAAATTTTACAACAAATTGATGGCTCAACTGGCCAGGATTCTGACTCGGCCTGGTTTAATTCTGGGAGTGGAAGGAGGTGGTGACGTTTTTAGATTTTCCATTCTCAGAAAAATTCCAGCCACTAGCAGATGATTTCCATCACTCAGTTAAACTATTTTTAAACAGTAACATATTTTACAAGAAAAATTGTAAAAATGCATTTATCATAAGTAATGTCACGAGTGATTTCCAAATTATCGATAAATTCACGACTCGCGAAGTGAGGAGTGAATTTATCTAGAGAATTTGGAAATCAAGAGTGGCATTTGTTAGGACTATTTAACGAATAAAATTAAGCTGTTTACTTACAAATCATTATTTAACTATAGTTATTTTACAATATTTATATATTTAATGTAAACGGCGATGTTTGAAAACAAATGAGAAACGATAGGTGCGCTTCATCTGCTTCCTTTGTTTATCACTGCAACCAGATCATATTATTTATTGCCAAAGGAACGCAATATTGTAAGAATGCTCTCTAGTGGAGAAAAAATGAAACACATCAAACTGTATATTAATACATTTCTGATGTCGTATGATGTAAATATGACAATTATATTTTTCTGGATTATTACCTGGGGAAAAAAATACATTTAAGAAAGTGCAAACAGTGGTTTCTTTTTTTGGTGGTATAATCAATTGCTACAAATGTTTTTATATATGCGTTGACATTCATGCACTATATATACAATATGGTAGCCGTATTTCTCACAGGCTCAGTCACTGCAAAATAATGGCCAGACCTGTTCAGAATATTAAAAAGGAGGAGCTTTCTTTAATATGGTAATTATAACACTGATAAATATTTCGTGAAACACGACTCTGATTGGTTGTAAAACAGAAATCATTGAAACGTGATTGGTCATTGACTCCCATTTGGGGCATGAGTTAAATAGTCCTTTTAATGCACTTATTATCTGATAAATATAACCAAAATACATTTCCTCAGATAACCAACATAGAAAATTTTTTATGAATGAATGAGTCATATCCTTATCTTACCTCATATTTCATGTTTTTTAAACATGGGAAGTGCAGTTTTTGAGAGGACTTCCCTCTCATTTTCAACCATAACTCATATTATGACTACCAGATTTTTGTTGGAATCTTCATCTATAACATTGACATCTGGTGTTGATTTGATGAACTTTGAGATCAGGCCCTGTTCATCAGGAATTTCAAAATTCATGGATCTAAATTTGTACTTCTGAATATATATTTTCTCCCAAACTGTCAATTCTAAAGGTTTTTCCAAATGTTTCAGAAGTTTAGCCTCTTTTTGTTTGATTTTATGACTCGCCAACAAAGTATGTGCTGCAATTTCACCATTTTTAATATTTCTAAAGTGTTCCTTTGTGCAAGTGTCCAAATTCCTCCTCTTTTTTTTCCCCCTCCCTATGTATACTTTATTGCAGTATTTACAACTAATTTGATAAATTCCAGATTTTTTTACTATTTGGGGTGTTCAATTTCTTATTTCCCATATTTAACTATGAATTGAAAAAAATGTTTTGTCAAATAATTTAAATTCAATTGTATTTTAAATCAGCATCATAGTGAACATTTTTAATGATCAAGTAGTTACCAATTTCAACATATTGTTAGTGCATTTCTTCTATAAAACAAAATCTGTCACATGGCATTCTTTACAGTACCTGCATTGGGACAAACAATTACTCCTAAATTCTTGCCAAACAGACACTGAAATAACAATTACAGAAAATTAAAAAATAAAACTTTCCATTACATCATGAATGTCACTCATTGTCTGTACACTTAAATCTTTTCTGATGAATAAAAAATAAAATAAAAAACATTTTCCCATATATACAGGCTGTACTAGTAGTTAAATTATTTCCAGTCTGATCATCTTACCTCAATATTAATGTTGATTTGTTCTTGGACATGTTTTAAAACAATTCTATTTTATCGTCAGCTAGTCCAGACTGGATGTTGATGTCAGCTCCATTCTGTGGTTGGCCAAAGAACCTCCAAACAAGCTCACGCTCCGTCGGTATTTCAAAATTCATAACTCTGTTTTTGTTCTTTTGAATATAGATTTTTTTCCAAATAGTCAGTCCTTTTGTATTTTCTAACTGTTTTAATAATTTAGTGTCCGAATTTATATTATGTTTTTCAGACCAAACATGAGCAGCAACTGCAGATTTTTCTATTTTCCCATTTTTAATATTTCTTACGTGTTCTTTGGTTCTAATTTTTAGGTTTCTTTTTGTTTTTTGTACATATATCTTTTCACAACCCGTGCATTCAATTTGATATATTCCTGATTTTTTATTTTATAATAAATATCTGCTAGTAGTATTATTATTCTGCTCATTTTGGAATGTTGCAACTCTGCTTATCATAATTAAGTAGTAATCAGTGAATATTTTCATTTGAATTTTAAAGCATTCTATAAAAAAAAATAGAATATAGTAATATATGGGCTGTGTATAGGAGGAGGGTGGTTTACATGCATGTACACAAATATTATGATAAAATGTGATGTTTCCTGTTGTCAAATTATGAATACACAATGGTTTGTGAATGCTGAAGATTAATGCAGTGTATTTCTGGAAGGGAAAGTTGAAATTCTTTACAGCATTTCACCTAGATTAATACAAATTCCATCTCAGACTAATGTGGAATGTATAATGGATAGCATTACATAAGAATAAAAAATAAACTATTTTTTCCTTTAATTACAGGCTACACATTAATTTAAAATGATACATAGATGTATATTAATATTTAATTTTAGGAAGTGATATTTTGAGGTTGTTTTAATTAAATTATTTTCAGTCTGATCATCTTACCTCAATATTAATGTTGATTTGTTCTTGGACATGTTTCAAAACAATTTTGTTTTATCGTCAGCTTGTCCAGACTGGTTAGATTTATGTTGCACACCCTGGATGGAGCTGACATTGACATCCAGGGTGTGCAACATAAATCTAACCAGTGTAGACAAGCTGACGATAAAACAGAATTCTTTTGAAACATGTCCAAGAACAAATCAACATTAATATTGAGGTAAGATGATCAGACTGAAAATAATTTAATAGATGTAGGCCTATATTGCTTGCATTCAAAGTTTTATTTAGTTAATCGTGCATTTTGTTTCTCTTTGAACAAAATTGCTTATAATTTATTTTCTCCATTCAGATAAACTTCACTAGAAACTAATATCCATTATACTAAACAGTCATTTACATTCCCCTATACACCTTCTTGAACTTTGCATACTTCTGATTTCTAAAAAAGTCAAATCTGAGATTGATGGACAAGTTGTTACTAGATGGACTTGTTTCACATTAATGTACCAGTAACTAAGATTGCATGTTACTCTACTAATTATAAGATTTTTTTATTAATGCCTCCAGGTTGTATTTATGACATTTCTGGTATTCTCTCTTGGCATTGGCAGAATTGTAACCCACTTCTTAATTTGGGGCACCTGGAATGCTGAGTTTCCTTGATGACATGATAGGCCATTAATGATAATGAAGCATCAGGAGAATCCTTCAACCTAAACTTAACCTCAATCCAGACTATGGGAGGCCACAGGAAATTCCCTTTAAGAAAATATGCATGTGGTGTGACCGGGAATCGAACTCGGGACCCCTGAACTGTAGTTAGAAGCTCTGACCACTGACCTATGATCTGGTCTCCTAAAAAATATACTGGTTTTTATTTTAGCTTTCTTCTAAGTATATTTGTAAACACATGTATTTAAATTAATTTTAAAGGACATTTAGATTATTGTAAACATATAAAAAGAACTCCAAGGTGTGACACATCTGGAAGATCTTATCAGCTGACTCCTGACCTCAGATTCATATCAATCAGCCAACCAGTATAGGGATTATTGTGGTCAAGATGTTGGGTTCTCCAGCCAACCTGAATCCACTTCTTGTAACTAACAAAATTCCTCAAGAATTTCATAAGAATATTTCTTCCTCCACAGAGACTTGAACCAGCTTGTTTCCCATAGCTCTGTGCCAAGAAATGATGCTTTAAATTACTCAGCCATGGTATAGGACATGGTAAATATATAATTGTTTGCAAAAGATGCTAAACTTCAAGTATTGTTCATAATTGCAGTAAAGTTAATGATTTTAGTAAACCGATATTTCTACATTTTGGATAACAATTGAAGTCATTTTAGGATGTTAGTAATACAAGTTGTAAAGATGCAACGAATTCTGATTGTAGGGATTTGTTTCTGTGATATGCTTTTCTGTCATTGCTGATTTTTATTATAAAGATCAGAATAATGCCAGGTTATTGCTACTAGCCATAGTTATTAGGTAATTACTTTTCACAAGACATATGTAAAACTGTATGGAATTGTTATATATCATGGAAAATAAATGGTAAAGATGGTAAAATATTGCATTTTTATTCTTTCCAATCTTTTCCAGGTACCTTTAGCCCTGTTGTTTTTAGTTTTGTTATGGTAAAGAACATCATTGGAAAGATTTTGTTCTTCACTACATGTATCCTGCTGTAGCTGATGATATGAGTCATTGCATTGTTATAATTCTTGAAAAAATAACTTATGATTTTTTATGTGAACTATGTGTAAGCTCAGCAATAGTCCATAACTTAGATGTAGATAATATATATTGTGTTATCACCGATAACTTATGATTTTTTATGCTAACTACGTGTTAGTTCAGCAATAATCCATAACTTAGATGTACATAATATATATTGTGTTATCACCAAAGTTTGAGGTAACAGAGACTGTAACAATTTATGGATGTAAGCTCAGCAGAATGTTATTTATTTTTTAAAGGGAGTCTTCTTATCAAATATTAAGCTATTTTTTGTTTGTAGTTGCATTATTTTTTATAATTTTATTACTATTATTATTGTACATTGTGGGGCATGCCATAGCATAGTGGTTAAGGCACTGCGCTACAAGCCAGAAGGTCGAGGATTTGAGTCCCGATGGGGTCAGGACTTTTAAACTGACTGAAACCCTCTGGCAGCACTAAGGCCCTGGGTCGACTCAGCCTGTAACGGAAATGAGTACCAGACGTTTATTCTGGGGGTAAAGGCGGCTGTCATGCAGGGCTGACATCAAGTGCCGATTGTTCAGAAAAAGTGGGAGCCATAACCTCCTACTACCCCAAGGGCCTCCTGAGGCCTGTAGTGGGATCACTTTACCTTTACCTATTATACATTGTGCACATTCATTAATAATTACAAAACTAACCTAGAAACAATAATCACAAATAGGAATGAGATGCACAAAGAAATTAAACATAGGCTCAATTCTGGAAATGCATGCTATTATGCATTGCAGAGACTTTTGATGTCCCAACTCCTTTCAAAAAAACGTTAAACTGAAAATATATAAAACTATTATTCTACCAGTTATATTATATGGGTGCGAAACATGGACTCTTACTTTAAGGGAGGAAATGAGATTACGAGTTTTTGAGAATAAAGTTCTTAGGAAAATTTTTGGACCAAAGAGAGATGAACAGACAGGTGAATGAAGAAGACTACATAACAGTGATCTACATGATCTTTATAGGAAGCTAGATATAATAAGAACAGTTAAGTCTTGTAGACTGCGATGGTCAGGACATGTGGCACATATGGGGAATGAAAGATGTGCATGGAAGTTTCCTGTAGGAAAACTGACAGTTGGTAGATCAAGAATGAGTTGCAAGAATAACATTAACTATGATTTGAAGGAAGTAGATTATACAGGGAATGATTGGAAAAAATTAGTTCAGGATAGGGATGTATGGAGAGTTTATGTCCATGTGGCAATGAACCTATGGGTTCGATGGTGCCAGTGAGTTAAGAGATAGCAACTTGCAGTTGTTTACAAGTGAAACGAATTAAGTGTGAAAATGGCTAAATCAAATACATAAAAAAAATGTCTTTGTGATATATTGTTGTAACCCATTTAAAAACTGGTGATGAACATTTAAAAAAATTGAGAACTATGAAGTTTAATATTTTAAGACATAAGTTGCAAGATGATGACAAGATATGTGATGGATGCTGTAAAGCTGTACTTAGTTTTCAGATATACCTACAGAGCAAGATGATTTGCATTCAAGAACTCAATCATTTCAGGATGATTTATAACTTCCTGAACTAAATACATTTTTGACTCCAGAAAAATTAGAGGCAATTGAAGCTATAAACAAAAATTTTATTGCTATTAAAGAATTGCCTATAGAGTGAAAATAAGTACTTGGAAGGAAAAGTCACAAGAGGCAAATCAAATGAAAATACTGAATTTTAATTTGGGTATTCCAGACTCTGATGCCAGCCATAAAAATGATGGTGAAATCATTAATCAGCTCAAAGAAAAATTCAATTCTACAACAGATAAAAGCATAAAATGCAAATCATGACTAAAATTCCAAAAAGTCGGACATTAACACAAATTGAAACTTAATTTACATTATGTTTATATAACATTTTGGCTAGACCAGTGTTGACCTATGGTAGTGAAGCATGGACACTAAAAAGACAACATGAAAGCAGAATAATGGCTTATGAAATGAGATTCATGCGCAGAACAGTGGGTTACACCAGATGGGATCGGAAAAGGAACACTGATATCTTAAAAGAATTGAAGACTATGCCAATTTTGGAATATATTAAACAGTACCAACTAAATTGGAAACATCATCTTGAAAGAATGAGTTCAAATCGGATTCCCAAAGCTGTTTATAATTATATACCAAGAGGACGAAGATCTCTGGGCCGTCCTATGAAACGCTGGAGGGAAAATTTTCTCTATGGGTTGTAACAGGCTTTGGCCTAATACTTGGAAGGAAGAAGAAGAAACTTAATTTGGAGATTCAAATTTTATTGGTAGAAAAAAAAAAAGCTTTAAAAGAAAAATGTGTACACTCTTGATTACTGATGTTATGTCAATTGGAAGAACCACTTCTTCTCAACAGAGGGAAGAAGAAGTGGTTCTTCCGATCGACATAACATCAGTCATTAAGAGTGTACTGAGGATGGGGTCACCAAGACCTTGAAATCACAATCTGCTTAGAAGATTGATTATGAAGAGAGGTATGAAACATTTTAATTTATCTTATATTAAATCAATTCCTTGGCGATGCTCTCCTGACTTAAACACTAGATTTTTATTTGTGGGATATTTGAAATCCCTTGTTTATGCAACTCCAGTTAAAGATGTAGAGACTCTTCATGCTCGTATTCTGGTAGGATGCCAGACAATATGAAATTCCCCAGGTCTACATCAGCATGTTAGAGAGTCCATGTGATGGTGGGTTGATGGATGCATTAGAGCTAATGGAGGCCATTTTGAACATTTTCTGTGATTTCCTGTTTTCCCTTGGTTCTGTTATAGTGTGTTCTTGTATGGGGTTCAGCTGTAGAAAAAGTGCTCTAAAAAGGAAATACAGCATTTCTGGACATGTTAATATAAGACTTTCTTATGACCTATATGCAAGAAATGTTTTCACAAATTTTTGACAAACCTCTTTGTTACACCCTCAAACAGAACACATTTTCTACTTTCCAAACATCAAATGATTATTGTCAAATTATAAAAAGTTAAAAAGAGTTACATGAATTTGAAAATAGAGGACTGTTGTGATAGGGCTTAACTTGATAAATCACGGGTTTAACCGGATTAATCTTATATTGTTTATTTAAATAATTGATGTATTAAATTTTGAATCACAAATTGTGGCAACTCATTTAGAAATATGTTTATATAATATCGAAAGTTTTCCAGAAATAATATGTTTATCTTGTGACAAGAGACAGGGAATTTTCAAAACAACTCAACAGAATACTCTAGAAAACTAATAGGAAATTTTAGCTATGCCACACCCAAGCAGAATACGATATAAACCTAAGCCCACATGCGGCTGGGAGAGAGGAGGCCTCTGAACCTGCTCAGGGCTCACATCAGCGACTTTGCTGGGCAGTTAGGTAAGTAGAGTTTTCTTTTACACTCAGGAATGTTCAAATTAGACATTTATTTAATTATAATAAACTTAAGCTCTAAAAATTAATACTTCAAAGATGATAGTCCTTAATCTATGGGTAAAGTCTGAGTTTTATCTCTCTTACTTGAACTAAATTTTAGTAAATGTTGCCTCTAAATTCAATATCATTATTGAGAGATTCTATCTTGTGCATTTTTTATATTTATTTGATACTATGTTAAACTAGTGGTTAACATGTTCTCATATAAATTTGTATTTTGTTTTGCTAGATTTTTATTCATAGGTTTATTAAAATGGTTTGTAACCAGTGTCATTGGATTTCTTTAAGTTAGAGTGTAAGTAACCTGAATTCTTACCAGAAGTCCTGACTTTACCTCATGAATTCATATATATATATATATATATATATATATATATATATATATATATATATATATATTCCTCGGCCTGCTACCTATCAAAAGATATTATCAAGATACTGATTTATTAAGAATTTCCTTTGTAGTGAGCCTCTAAAAGCAACAAGGACAGTAAAAAATTCAATTTTTCCAATGACTTACAACATGATTGTTCAACACTGATTAATATGATTAAACATGAGCAAGGTAAGGGAGGTTAAGGTAAAGGTGTAGACAAACTGTTAAAAAAATAAAGGGGGTTATGAATGCGAGAATCTATGATTCTCATTCAATGGCATGTAGAGATAATGTGGCTAGAACTACGTTCTTAGCAACTTCATACCATCCCCAGGAATGTTACAAGGCTCAGTGGGCTCCAATACAAGTAAGTGAGAAAAAATCTTCATCCTTCTACTGTTCAGAATCAAATCAGGCCCATCCATCCAGCATTTAGGCAGATCAGTTACCATCTAAGCTAACTGAACTATTTGGAAGATGAAGAGTTGATTGCAAGAAACATAGCTTAAATCACAAACACAGTTGTATAATTTCTATGATTGTTATGAAAATAATTAAAATTTATGGTCTTTGTTTAAAGTTTGTTTCTGCAATTGGTCAAAGTACAGACCAATTTGTTTTCTTGTCAAGATTTTCATAGTTATGTACACAAAGGACAGATTTGGGGATTCTGTGCCAGAAGCCCACCTACTTTAATCAAAACAGAATAGCCAACTTTTCCTTATGGTGCACCAGATTATCCAATAAACTGTAAACTAATATGGAGTACTCTAACTTACACTTTTCTCACCCTAACTTCCCATATTTCCTCACCTAATGAAATAAAATGAGTGTAGGTGAATTCCTGGCATAGAATAGGATTCAGCTATACTAATTTTATTTTGTTAGGTCAAGAGTCCACCTTATGGCATGCCAGATTATAGAGTAAGCTGTAAACTAATCTGGTATACACTAACTTGCCCATTTTGCTCACCGAACAAAATAAAATGAGAATAGGTGGACTCTTGGCATAGAATATGTCGCAGATTTAAATTTGCATTCCACATGTCTCAAATATTGTATTTAATTTGTGCTGTCTTTAGAGGTGGTTTGGCATCATGTATACCAGACAACGTAGGTACAATAATTATTTTAATTTAGACAAACTGTATTACCAGTATGAAAAAATTATTCTCTTCCTCAAGTATTCGCTTACTACTAGATGAGACTAGGGAGACAAAAATAAGAATAGACCTAATATCACAGAGTTTCGAAGTTTCTCTATGCCTAATATAACCTTAGATATTAAAGCGTATATAAATGAAAATGTACAAGCGCGTGCATGTTTTTCAATAACTACATATATAACACCGATAATTTCTCGTGGTTTCCGTGGTGTAGTGGTTATCACATCCGCCTAACACGCGGAAGGTCCCCGGTTCGATCCCGGGCGGAAACATTTTTTTTTTTAATTCACAATTAGTTTTCATTACAAAATGTTTAATTCTTTGCTTTCAAAATTTACAGTATTCTAATTCATTATGAGTATTGTATTATTGCAAAATTAATATGTCACCTACATTAGTTTCATTGATCATAGGAAACCAAAAACGTGCCTGTGATCGCTTATAGATACCAACATATGAAACTGTAAATATACTAAACATTATTTCATTTAATCCCGATATTCCTTTCGATCGCGGTTAGGAGATTTGCTATTTCTTAATATATTTCATATACCGTAAAATGTTCATTATCATAGAAATATGGTTTATTTTATGTTATCAGTTTTATAATTATCTACTTTATAACTATCTATTTTAATTTTCTACTGTTGGTCATAATGATGGCAATGAAAAACATATGAATTTCGAAATAATTGACATTGAATAATTATATTGTTCCTTGTAATTAATTTCAAAGTCACTAAGTGCAATGACTAAGTTATGTTGAGTATTTATCTTGTGCGGTGTAAAACTCGGAAGTCTATAAAAAATTATCGTGTTCGTTAAATTAACGCTGTTGACAAGTGTTATATGCGAAGGAAAGAACATACATGTACTGCAGTCTTTTGGATATCATTGACAGTTTTTGAAATATTGCGTGATAAAATGAGTATGTCAGAAGAAATATGTAGATTAGGATTGACAGTAATAAAATCTATTCAAACATCGTAAGTAAAACTGTTTTTTTAAATTAAAATGTTGCAATGTCTGTAAGTCTTACATCACATTCAATACTTAATGAATTTTATTTCTTTTATTTCAGGTTTCCTAATGGGGATAATTTTTTCTTCTTTATTTCCCGATTTGGTGATCCACTTTATTGCTTTACAATATTGATTCCAGTTGCCGCAGGACTTCATACTGCCCTGGCAACCGATATGTTGATGGTATCTGTAATGGCAGAGTGGTCTAACACATTGCTGAAATGGTAAATATTGAATCTTTTTAAAGGAGAAACAATTCATTTTTGTTACCAATGGTTTGTGCATTTTCTGTGGGTATGTGTAATCGGTTTTAAAATTTGTTAGGACTAAAATTAGATCAACTAAAAATTATATACAGTTACATTTTTACTATGGCTGCCTCAGGATGTCTGGCTGGCATCTCAGGAGTGCAGAGTTTGAAGTTTTCGGAAAAACAGTAGGCTACTTTACCTTTCCCAATATATTTTCAAAGTCCTACAGAATAACAGTGTGCATGCGCATGAGTTTGTAGAGCTGTCATTAGGTGGAACCACATATCTTTGAAGTCCTACAGAAAGTTTATAGAGCTGTTGCTAGATTGCAGCATGTGTGGTATTCCCAACCTTCGAAATAAATTCCCAAACTTTTATAAGATTCATGATGTGTTCCGTTGAGGTATTATTCAAAATTAAAATATAAAATTATGGAATATTCACCTGAAAGGTCCGTCTCTTCAACTTAATTATTTAACTGTAGAGCTTTTGGGACTTGTCCTATCATCGGCAGGATTCACTAAAGAAAGCCGATAAAAACGTAAAAATAGCATACAGAACTAATAACAAATTAAGCAACATAATAAACATTGAAGAAAATAACATTTTCAAAGCAAAGGAGTATATAAATTAACATGTAAGGACTGCAACAAATTTTATATAGGAAGAACAAACAGGAGTTTTAACATCAGATTTAAAGAACATTTTCGAGACTTTATTCATGCAGAAAGAAAATCAAGCTATGCAAAACACGTTATTCATGAGGACATCGCATGTTAAATATTGAAAACACCCTAACAGTAATGCACAAAGAAAATATTCCAGCGAAGATAAACGTACTTGAAGAGATGGAAATCATGAAAGCAGCTCACAACAACAACAATCTGATAAACAAAAACGAACCCAACACATGTACCCTCTACCAGATCTTCAATGAAACACCAGTTTTGAATCCTGCCGATGATGGGACAAGTCCTGAAAGTGCTACAGTTAAGTAATTAATTAAGTTGAGGAGACGGACCTTTCAGGTGAATATTCCATAATTTTATATTTAAATTCCCAAATGTTTTTTAGAAATGGATGTACACTAACTTCTCCCTTCCTAACCTGACAAAATAAATTACATACATATTATTTACTGAAGTGTACACTAATCTGATGTACGCTAACACTAACGTAGCAAAAAATGTGTAATTGAGTTGGAAGATGAGGGAAAATAACAAGCAAGTTTCACAATATTGTCTGAAAATGTTGTAATGTTACCATGTTTCTTGTAAATAAATAAATACCTAAAAATTGTAAAAGAATGTTATAAGTAGAGCGAGGATTTTTATGAAATTTCATGTTTTAAACTATTAATCAGAGAGCACTGAGACAAAGTATCTTTACATTTTATGATATGTAGAATAAAATAAGACCTTCATATTTTTTCATATTTCATAATATTTTGGCAAAATGTTCATATTTCTGTAAAAATTTAATTTATATATCCTTCATATTTTTCAACTTTCAATTTTTTTAAAATAAAATTTCTACTAATTCGTTAAAAACATTTTTGGAGTGACTGCAGTTTTGAAATTTTTTGACAATGTAATATGGTAGACAGCGAAAATTCCTAAGTATCCTATCTGGAACAAGATAAATAGATTTGATAAAAGAAAATAATTGAAAAAAGGAGAGATGGAATGACCAAGTGGAGTCTTTTGTCCGAAACTACAGAAAAAGAACAGGGATTTCCTAATCTGTGACAAGAACATGAATAAGTAGAATAACAATGTTAGAATAATAACCACCCACTCTTCTTTCTCAGGTAGAAACCTTTTCCTTTTAGCTACCTAAGGACAGTCCTTATTTTATGAATGGATTACAGTATTTAAATGTAGGTAAGATTGCTGCTGCTAAACTTGAAGCTGTGCTGTGAAATAAGGACTTGCTCCACAGTTTATGAAATTTGTAAAGTTCTTGTAGGTAAGGCCAATATTATTCTCACTTACATCAAACTATCATATATGTAGTGCAGTACATGATTGCTCCCATAACATCATATAATGTGGAGCATACTTTTTGATCGTACAAAATAATTCTGACAGACAGGCGTTAAAAATACATAAAAAGCTCCTAACTGTGTATTACGAACAGGATTGATAATTTGATTATTCAAAGCACATGCATACATACTGTGCTCGGGCAAATTTCATGGAAAAACTAATGTTAAAATAATTCAAACTACATTTCACTATGTTCATATGTGTAATGTATAGGATTAAAAATAATTGTAATTGCAAAGAGAGTTTTGAAATACTCCCTAGAATTATTTGTGGATTAATTTATTTTAATATCTTGTTTCTCCAAATATGACATAAAGTACTTGGTCTACTGCGATGAGCAGGACATGTGGCATGAATGGGGGAATGAAAGACGTGCATGGAAATTTCTTGTAGGAAAGCCAGAGGGAAAACGCCCAGTTGGTAGACCAAGAATGAAGTGGGGGAATAACATTAACCATGATTTAAGGGAAAGATTATAGAGGGGATGATTGGAAAACATTGGCTCAGGATAGGGATGTATGGAGAGCTTATGTCCGTGTGGCCATGAACCTACAGGTTCGATTGTGCCAGTGAGTTAGTTAGGACTTGGTCTATGTGTGTTCTGATTCATCCAATTTAATGTTATTGTGGCATTTATATACACTGGAATTCATTATCTTTATGCAAGGTAAATAAAAGTCATCCAAACTGTACCTGCTCTAAATTTTGTCAGTGGTATATCCGATGGAAGCAAGTTACAACGGTTACTATGTTTTGTTTTTTTATTTGTTTGGATTTCGTAATTAAATATCATTAGATAAATTAATTGATCGCATTTTATATAAACCCAGTATTAATTTATTGAAATAAAGTGTCAAACTACAGGCTTGGGGTAGATGGATGTTGAGACTTCCACATTTTCTAGACAATCTCTAAAGGATGTCCACTGGGTTCTCAGTCCTGCATGACGGCCTCTTTGCCCCAGAATATGCGTCTGGTACTCATTTTAATTAAGAGCTGAGTAGACTCTAGGGCTATGATGCCGCCAGAAAGTTTGGTCCAGCTAAAAACCTGACCCCATTGAGACTCAAACCCACGACCTTCCGGCTTGTTAGCGTGGGTAATCGTGATTTGAAGCAATTTTAATGGCTCACATTGAAGTATATTGTGTGAGGAATCACACTTGTGTATATAAATATATGTAAAAAGTTGAAAAAATAGTAGCTTCATAATATTTTTGTGTCCTAATTTTCATAATTTTCATATTTTGTTATTACGATTTCATATTTTAGTATAATTTTCTTCATATAATTCCTCGCTCTAGTTATAAGTATCATTGAAGCAGTTTACAATATTATAAAATGTTAGTAAAGACAGAAGAAGTATGTAGAGTGACATTATTGCAAGAATATACTGTGAAAAATGAATAGACAGGAATGTATTGTTGAGCCTAGTTTTCCTTTTGGTATAGGTTTTGTGAGGACAACTGAATACCAAACTTGATATGAGAAATAGTTGGAAAACTTTAGTTTGATTTCCACTATAATTTTTCTAAGTCCTACAGGATAACGTGCACATGTGCAAATATATATCGAATTGACACTAGGTGAACCACACATCTGTTAAGTCCTACAAAAAATGTATAGAGTTGTCGCTAGATGGAACCATGTAGCTGTTAAATTGATATGTTTAACCTTTGCAATAAATTCTCAAACATTTATTAGAAATGGATGTACACCAACTACTCCCTTCCTAACCTAACAATATAAATTACATTCATATTATTTAATGATGTAGACATAAAAAATGGATTATTTTAGTAACGAAACCAGATATTATTCCAGAAATTCCATGTAAAACTGCAGGCGCAAAATTCAGATGGCTCACGTACTTACTTACTTACTCACTGGCACTATCGAATCCGTAGGTTCATGGCCACATGGACACAAGCTCTCCATACATCCCTATCCTGAGCTAATGCTTTCCAATTATTCCCTGTATAATCTACTTCCCTCAAATCATGGTTAATGTTGCTCTCCCACCTCATTCTTGGTCTACCAACTGGGCGTTTTCCCTCTGGCTTTCCTACAAGAAGCTTCCATGCACGTCTTTCATTCCCCATACGCGCAACGTATCCTGCCCATCGCAGTCTACGAGACTTAACTGTTCTTATTATATCTGGCTTCCTATAAAGACCATGTAGTTCATTGTTATGTAGTCTTCTCCATTCACCTGTCTGTTCATCTCTCTTTGGTCCAAAAATTTTCCTAAGAACTTTATTCTCAAAAACTCGTAATCTCATTTCCTCCCTTAAAGTAAGAGTCCATGTTTCGCACCCATGTAATATAACTGGTAGAATAATAGTTTTATATATTTTCAGTTTAACATTTTTTGAAAGGAGTTAGGACATCTCTGCAACGCATAATAGCACGCATTTCCAGAATTGAGCCTATGTTTAATTACTTTGTGCATCTCATTCCTATTTGTGATTATTGTTCCTAGGTATTTGAATTCAGCCACTTCCTCAAAATTTCCCTCATTTGTCATTAGCTGTCCATTTCCATTATAATGAATTTCTACGTGTGACCATATATTTAGTTATATTGATATTTACTTCCAGTCCTAATTTCTTAGTGTTACTCAATAGTGTGTGCGTGTTGTCTTTAGTATCTCCTCGCTATCGGCCAATAGTATTATATCAGCAGCATAAACTTAACAGCTTATTAATACCATTGAGTTGTAGGCCTTCCTCATCCTCTAAAGAATTGATGGCATGCTCTAGTACAAAATTAAATAGTAGAGGAGATAGTGCATCTCCTTGCTTCGACCCATTCTGGATTTCAAAGGTGTCCGAGAACTGTTTGCCTACACACACCCTACTCTTTGTGCCATTTAGACACATTTGTATAAGTCTAACTGACTTTTTAGGAATTCCGAACTCCAGCAGGATACTATATAACTTCTCCCTTTTAATTGAATCATATGCTTTTTTTGAAAGTCTACATACAGTTGATGTACAGTATCATTATATTCCCCATTTCTTTTCTAAAATCTGTCTTATACTAAAAATCTGATCTGTTGTAGACCTGTTTCTTCTAAATGCACATTGATGATCTCCTAGAATGTCACCAATATTGGGAGTAAGTCTGCTGACTAATATATTTGTTAGATATACGAAGTTGAAAGTAATGAGATGCCCCTGTAGTTGTTGCAATTAGATTTATCTCCTTTCTTATAAATTGGTACGATAATTGATTCTTTACATTCATCTGGAAGAGCTTCTTTTTCCCAAATTATACTAAGCAACCGGCGTATCTTGTCCATCAATTTTTCTCCCCCTGATTTTATCAGTTCTGCTGGGATCTCATCGGAACCTGATGCTTTATACATCTTCAATTTTTCTATTGCAATTTCAACCTCTAATGCACTTCGTTCTGCGACTAGCAGTCCTCCTCAATGTCCTGTTCTGTATGTATATTTAATAACTGATTAAAGTAACTTTTCCATCTTTTTAATATACTCCTGGAATCTGCAATCATTTCCCCATTTTCATTCCGAATTATGTTTGTTCTAGCCTGAAACTCTTTCTTCTCTATTCTAATTCCCTGATATAATTCTCTTATGTTCCTATTTTATGCATTCATTTCAAGATCGTTAATCTTTTCTCTCAGATATTCCCTCTTTTTACTCTTTAGTAGACTGGTGGTTTCCCATCTAATACTACCCAATTACTCTAAATTTAGCTTATTTGGCTCGTGTAACAATTTCATTTTTGCTAGCTTTCTTTTCTTTACAATGTCGGCACATTCCTCATCAAACCATTTCTTGTGTTTCCTCTTTTTTAAATAACCAATGCTTTCTGATGCTGACAATTTAATAGTATCTCTTATAGCCTCCCATTCTTTATTTATATCAGTTTCTTCATTTGCCACATTGTCATCTGAAGATTCCAGTACTTCAAATCAATTAGCAATTTTGATTTGGTATTCTTGCAGCATTTCATCATTTTTCAAGTTTTTTAATTCAAATTTTTCAGAATCATCTTTAGTGTTTGTTCCTCTCGTAAGCGATAGCCGTTGTCTGATTTTCACCCTGACCAGATGATGATCCGAATTGCAGTCTGTCCCTCTAACTGATCTAATATCAATGATGCTACTATGCCAGGGTTTGTCCACTAATACATGATCTATCTGGTTCCGAGTTTCTCCATCTGGAGACATCCAGGTGTATTTATGAATATCCTTATGCTGAAATGTTGTGCTCTTAACAATGAGATTCTTTGATGTGGCAAATGTGACTAATCTAACCCCGTTGTTGTTACTATCTTCATGAATACTGAATTTGCCTATTGTTGGTTTGAATATATCTTCCCGCCCCACTTTGGCATTAAAATCTCCTAAGACAATTTTCATATGATATCGTGAAAGGCTATCAAATAAATATTCTAATTCTTCGTAGAACTCATCCTTGATCTTGTCATCTTTATCTTCTGTGGGGACATATACATTTACAATTATAAAATCATGTCGTTTACTCTTTAGAATTATGTATGATATCCTGTCACTGACAAACTTAATATCTCGGATAACGGACAGGATCCTCCTTCTGACTAAAAAGCCTGTTCCAAATTCAGGTCTTTCTGCACCCCTGTAGTATAATGCAAAGCTTCCTGATTCCTGACTATCTTCTCCCGGCCACCTAACTTCCTGTAAAGCGACTATATCCAAGAGCGATTTATATAATTCCTGCGTTAATATCTCTAGTGCCCCGCTATTGTATAAAGTCCTAACATTCCAAGTTCCTAGGAACATGTCCCTGTGTTTGAGCCTTTGGCATGGGTTCCCTAAAGTAGTCCCCGCCCGGAGAACCGAATGGGGGACTATTTGACCTTTGGAAAATTTTACCCCAGTTGAATCCATGTCCGCATTTCTTGACGGTTGTATTTTTACAGTGAAACACTCCTTCGACCAAGGTACTTTTTCGTCTGGCTTATCACCTTCAACCAGTCTGGCATGGGTAACCCTACCGGCAGCAATGCTACCGCCGGCATAGCTCTCGGGATCATTTAAGCACGCAAGCCACTCCACCACAAGAAGGTAAAGATACCATGGAGGGAAATTCAGATGGCTTACAGAACATAATTATTTGGCCAAACACTTATATAAAATAGGAATTTACACAAATCCAAATTGTCCTCTATGCAACAAAGATGAAGAAATGAATGAAGAACATCTACAAACCTGTGAAGTATCACATGTTGGATCCACCATAGAGAAATATTTGAGAGCAAGAATGCTAATGGCTTCATTGCCAAGGCCCAGCATTTGATAACAACAATATGATGTAGACATTAATCTGATGTACAACAACTAATTCTAGCTTAACAGAAAGTTTAATTCATTGAAATATGGTGTGAAATTAATTGTGAATGTTGGTAACACCGATTTTATTGACATCTTGTGAAAGTTACATTAAGCATTCGCACTAGCACTGTGGTTCTGTAGAACTTTGAAGAAATCATTGCGTACACAGATAAATATTTAATAATTGTAAAAAAGTTATAAGTAGGCCTATTGTTTTAAAACGTTTAAAATAGCACAGAATGTTAGTATAGACAAAAGAAGTATGCCTATGTAGAGGAACAGAATTAGAAAGATATAATATGGAAAATCAAGTGGAAATTAATCCAAAGTTGAGCCGAAATAGTGAAATCTGGGTAAGAAAATTGAAAGTAGGGTAAAGGAACTGTGTTAACTATGTGACTTTCTGAACTGTGTTTTGCTAGCAAATGATAGCAACCACTTCAAGTGCCTCGGCTCATGGGAGCAATTAAGCTGTGAACTTTTTTATTTATTAATAACTAGTTTTTGTTTGGAAATTTATTTATGATGTTTGTTAAACTGGTTTATTGAGGTCATTACTACAGGAATGCCAATCCTCGCATAGTATCTGATATGCAACTCTAGAGCCTTCTTAGCTGTACCCCTACTGAAAAACATGCCTCCTAAAGTGTCATTTTGCATTCAGACTTCAAGGAACCCTCACACATGTAAGAGTAGTTACAATGATTGGAAAACAAAAATTATTTACTTAAAACTACTTTTTCTTCTTCTTCTTCTTCTTCACGGTTTAGGCTTATTTACTAACCTGTTCCGGCTCCAAATTGCTGCTCTTTCCATCTTTTCCTTGGTCTTCCCAAACTTCTTCTTCCTCGTGGTGAATAGTTGTATGCTGCTTTTGGTATTCTATTCTGTCATCCTTGCCAAGTATTCTTTCCGGTTTGTTCTGTATTTCTCTATTGTTGAGTTTAATTCTTCTATTTTTAGTTGTTGTCTTATTTCTGTGTTATGTTTTTTGTCTGTTCTTTGATATCCTGCTATTGGTCTGAGGAATCTCATTTCAGCAGCTTGTATCCTGGCAGATTGTTGTGTTGTCACTGTCCATGTTTGGGATCCATAAGTAATAATAGGCACTGCCATTGTCTTGTATAATTTCATTATAGAGTCTTTCCTGGCTTTATTTTTCAAAGTTCTTTTTAGTGTACCTGTTATATAATTAAACTTACTTATTTTATTTATATCTGTTTCTGCTGTGTATGATATTTTGCAACCTAGGTAGTTATATCTTACTACTTGTTCTATCGGTTTATTTTCTAATATTATCTTTGTCCGAACTGGATGAGCACCCTTGAAGGCCATTGTTTTTGATTTTTGTGAGGATATTTCCATGTTGTATTTTTTTGATATTTCATTTAGTTTATATAGCATTCTTTGTAGTTCGTCTTCTGATTTTGCTATTAGAACCTGTACTTAAAACTACACTTCATGAAAACCAAAGTAGGAGAAAAGCAAAACAATGTAAAAACATTTCTTAAAATGTGTATTATATATTTTATTAATTTTCTTTGGTTGTGTGCAATTGAAGTCATCGGTGCAAAAAGGGGGTAGCTCCATTTTCATAAACTTTTCAAGAGAAACAAAAAACTGAATGTGAAAGATGGTAATAGTACAGTGCGATCAGTATAGCATTGGACAGTAGACCAGCAAAAGCGGGGTGTGTGCTGTGCGATGACGAAGGCTTACACATGCAGGCGTGTCTGTTCAATGCTATACTGATCGCACTGTATAACCAAAATTTTAGCATTGATTTAAGGTAGTTTAGCATGAAACACAATCTTTTCTTGAACAGTTTCAATTTTTTTTGTATACACAATTGTGTGCAATTGCAATAAACCTGCTGGAGCTGTCTCTTTTGCACCAGAGAATAGGCATTTGAAGAATCTATGCCTAAAAACATCTTAATGAGGAAAATATGATATAATAATAAATACAGCTTCACATGAAGGTATTTATTACCATGTATTTGTTGAAACTGGTTAATAAATACAATTTCATAAGAAGGTATTTATTATCATGTATTTATTTAAACTGGTTACCAATATCATCAGGTGTTGTTAGTGACACTTTCATCAGAATCATGATGAGAATCTTCTCCCTGGCACTTCAAGTTGTCATAGAACTACATACAATTGGATGATAAAAAAAAGTAAAGTAAAGTAATCCCACTATAGGCCTCAGGAGGCCCTTGGGGTAGTAGGAGGTTAAGGCTCCCACTTTTTCTGGACAATCGGCACTTGATGTCAGTCGGGTTGTCACCCCTGCCTTTACCCCAGAACAAGTGTCTGGTACTCACTTCCATTAGGGACTGAGTCAACCCCAGGGCCATAGTGGCACTAGAAGGTTTGGGTCAGTTTAAAAATCCTGACCCCACGGGGACTTGAACCCTTGACCTTCTGGCTTGCAACACAGTGCCTTAACCACTACGCTAGGGCGTGTCCCCAGAATTGGATGATACCAGTTCTTTTACTTGAAGGAACTTCGGCCACTTGAGTAGTAGAGGTGCAGAATAAAGGTGCAAATCTTCCTTAGGTAAGATGAGTTCAGCACCATGTTTATGTAGAATATACTGTTCCTTCACAGAAGCGCTGGCAAGTGCTGCTTCATCTGGTAGAGTGTGACATCATTCTGTGCAAAAAGGGAGTAGCTCCGGAGCTACCTCTTTCTTGCTCTGAATGTAAGTTGGAATTAACAATTTTCTTTAATCTCTTCATTGTGGAAGGCGTGGAGCTACTTCCTTTTTACACCAGCTGAAGCAGGCTCCTTCTCCTTATTATATACAAACTTAACCTGCATTTCGGGAAAAAATGGAGCTACCCCCTTTTTCTCTTTTTGCACCAGTGTCTTCAATTATGTGAATATGCAGTAACTGCCACTAAATACTACTCCAGTAATGGAGATTTAGGTAATTTTCCAGAATTGGATGCTACTGAAGCTTTTCAATTTTAAGAGTTTATCAGCTTAAATTATTTTCTTGTTGGGTTTTAAGATATTCAAGTCTTGAACTTCAAACAGTCCCACGCCGTAGCCGAGCGGTTAAGGTAGGAAGCCTTGGCGCAGAGCTACGGGACTTGCGCTGGTTCGAGTCTCCATGGGGGGAAGAAATTTTCTCATGGTATTTCGGCCAGTATGGGACCGGTGCCCACCCAGCATCGTGAGGCAATTGGGTAGCTACAATAAGTAGCAGCTCCAGGTTGAGGAACCAGCTATAACGGCTGGGGGACTCGACATGTTAACCACATGTCACCCCTACACTGGCTGTTGATCATCTACCTCTGTGATTAACACATGTGGATGTGAATGGCCAGCAGCCGGCTGGTAAAAAGGGCAACCGCTGAAAAGTGGAAAGACCCTCAATCGGATCGGAACTTCAAACATTAAAGCTATTCTTGTGCAAATGGCTTGATAGGCAGTTTATTTATTGAATTAGTTGATTTAAGAACTTATTCTTTAATAAATTGCGTTAGTAAGTAATATTATGAGATTCTTCTTAATAAATAAGGTGAATCCAGAGTCATCTTACTTCATAATTTGTTTTGTTTTATTTGAATATGTTTTGGTATATCATATATATCGTCAGCTTTTCCAGACAGTTGAATATGGTACCTGTATAGCTGTATAGGTACATGATATACCGAAACATGTTCGAATAGAACACAAGAAGTTATGAGGTAAGATGGCTTTGGATTCACCATATTTATTAACTATATTCTTAATTTTTATTTATCATCATCATCGTCCTTTCAAGTATTAGGCCCAGTGGCCCGTTACGGTCTCCTGCCATCTCCGAAAAGGTCGACCCACAGATCTTCTGCCTCGAGGAATGTAGTGAAGAATTTGTTTTGGTATTCTGTGACGATCCATGCGCTGAATATGGGCTAGCCAATTGTTTCTATATTCTTGGAGGTATTCAGATATAGGTACGGTGTTTAACTCTCTGGCTATTGTTGAATTTCTTTGGTGGTCTAGAAGGCTATAACCTGCAGTTCGTCACAGAAATTTCATCTCCGTGGCTGTAATATGACGATCATCCTGAGTTCTGATGGTCCAAGCTTCACTGCCATAACAGATTATGGGTCTAGCGAGAATTTTATAGATTTTCATTCTTGTGTGTCTCTGCACTTTTGATGGTTTAAAAACTTGGTTGATAATTCTTAAAGCTTTATTATAGTTTTGTATTTTAAACGATATATCACACTCCTCATTATAAGTTAGATTATATCCTGTATTTAAATGAATTAACTTGCTCTAATATTGAATTCTGAATACAAATTTTACTTCTTACTGGGAATTTCCCTTGAAAGGCCATAACTTTAGATTTTGTTGTTGATATTTCCATGTTAAATTGTTGGGCTATTATATTAAGATGATGAGTGGAATATTGTAATTCATCTTCATTATTGCCGAAAAGAGCCTGATCATCTGCATATAAGAGTGTGTCTAAAATTGTGTGTCTTGAGAGAGGAATATTACATGAACTGTCAATCTCCATTGTCTGATGATAGCATTAATGTATACATTAAATAGAAGTGGTGATAGAGGGCATCCTTGTCTGACTCCGCAATTTTTATGTTTCCAATCTGACAATTCTGTTCCTATTTGTACTGCTATGATGTTATTTTTATACAGATTAAAAATTGTTTGGATCAGTTGATTTGGTGTTCCATCATCAGTTAAGATATCTAAAAGTTTTTGTCTGTTAACTCGATCAAATGCTTTGATAAAATCTATAAACGCTATATGTAGTTCTTTATTGAATTCTTTATGCTTTTCGATAAGAAGTTTTAAGGTGAAATAACCATCGGCACAGGATCTTCCCTTACGAAAACCATTTTGTTCTTCCCCTAATAAGTTTTCATAGTGTTTTTGTAATTTAGAAGCTAGAATTTTTGTAAAAACGTTATATCCACTGTTGAGAAGGCTAATGCCTCAATAATTATTACAATCTTTGAGGTTACCTTTTTTAAAAATTGGTATGATAATGGCTTTCTGCCAAGATGAAGGTAGGTCTTCTCCCAAGATTATTTTGTTTAGTAAGTGCAGAAATTAGAGTAAATGCTAATCCTCCTTCATGCCTGTCCAGAGGCTTTAGGTGGTAGCCCCACCACTGGACTTACTACTTTTCGGCTAGCAACCGACTGGTAGGAAATCAACTTGCTTTCAAGTCTCCAAAGATTCAAAACTGGAAGGATATACACGTTGACAACCAAGCAATACTCAAGGACAAGAAATGGAAAAAGGAAAACATATTTAAATTCGCAACATGGAATGTTCAAGGAATAGGACATAAATTTTTATTTATAAAAGTTATAATTGTTTGCTTAAAATTGATGTGGTTTCATTGTTACCAATAGTGGATTGTTATTATGAAAGGTATTGAGAACTTGCACCTACCTACTGGTTTGTATAGAATGTGAAGAGCATGTGTGGTTGCCATGGTAACATGTGCCCCCGAGCTTGCAATGTGGGGATGACTGACTCTTAGACCCACAACAAATTTGCCATGAAGATTAATGTAGAATCATTCTGTTGGCAATTCTGATTAACGTTAAAAAAAAGGCTTATAAACAATTACATTTTTTAATCAGAGATAACAGTGAATTTATATATTTACACAATAATTGTCATTTCACAAGCAATATTTTACCGCTTCTTATTTAATTATTTTTGCAATTTGCAGTTAAATTTAAAAAAAAATGTGTTAATGATAAATAAATATAAATAGCCACATGCATTTAATGAAAATAAAAAGCCAAAGTGATGTGCATATTTCATTACATGTAGTTCAACTTTCATTATGTTTCATATATGGTAACTTATTCTTTCAAGCAGAAATAATATTCACATATGCAACAAGGTAACAGTATTAATTTTTAAGGAGAAAATTAATATTCGTTTGAATCAGGAGCCTGGTAGCTCAGTGGTCAGAGCACTGGTGTGTAGAATCAGACACATCTGGTTCAAATCCTGATTAAAGCATATATTTTTTCTTCAAATAAAATTGTCATTCCGTGAGAAGTGATAAATTTAATTTTTTAAGATTAATTTTTTATTTTATGTAAGTAAAGTGATCCCACAACAGGCCTCAGGAGGCCCTTGGGGTAGTAGGAGGTTAAGGCTCCAACTTATTCTAGACAATCGACACTTTATGTCAGCCGGGTTGTCAACCCTGCATGACGGCCGCCTTTACCCCCAGAACAAGTGTCTGGTACTCATTTCCATTAGAGGCTGAGTTGACCCCAGGGCCATAGTGCCGCCAGAGGGTTTGGGCCAGTTTAAAAATCCTGACCCCAACGGGACTTGAACCCTCGACCCTCCGGCTTGTAACTCAGTGCCTTAACCACTACGCTACGGCGTGCCCCTTTAATTTTATGGATTTTTATAATATCGGCTACATTTGATAGATCTCTATAATTTAATTCTCCTTAAGGACATAAATTATGCTTCCTGGCCTTTTTCTCTCCGTAACTTATAATCTATAGTCCTATAGGCCTTGGCCGTATGTCATTATGTGTCTCAGCTTTTTAACTTACTTGTTGATGTGTCCCATCATTTTATTTGTTCAAATTGGCAACCATGAGATTTGGAAACATTATATTATAATTATATATATTATTGATGAGTTTACCTATTTGGGATATAAACTCTCTTTTGTTGAAAATTTGGATTTATCAGAGAAAATTGTGAAATTCAACAAATTAATGAGAATCATTAATAGACTTTTAAAACCTTCTTTAGTGCAAAAATCAACTCATACTCGTCTTTATCAAACAATGGCTCGACCAGTCCTATGTTATGGGAGTAAAGCGTGGACTATAAGGACGAGAGATGAAAGCAGACTAACAGCTTGTGAGATGAGATTTATGCGCCGAAAAGAAAGAAAAATGTAGAAATCCTTCAAGAACTTAATGTGTCGTCACCAATACTGGACTACATCTCCAGATATCAGCTAAACTGGAAGGAACATGTCTCAAGAATGGCTAGATCCAGGATCCCCAAGGCAATAATGAACTACTGTCCAAATGGGAAACGGTCACTTGGTCGACCTATGAAAAGATGGCACGAAAATAGCTTTCTCAGGCCGTAACAGTTCTTCTAGGATTAATACCTGGCAGGATGATGATGATGATGATGATGATATATATTATAATTATCTATTGTGATAAATCAGTGGTGCCAGGCTCAGGAACTTATCTTGCAATGTAGGGAATTTTTAGCCTAAAGGAATTGAGGGATTTTTTTTAGAATGTAAGGATTTTGCCTTCTGTTATTTCAAAAAGACTCATTTTATTGAAATGTAATTAATAGTAATTTTTTTCTATGCTTCCACTAATAATGTCCTAATTAGATGTTTCTGCATTATTAGATTACTGGTATGATATTATTTTCCATTAACATTTTGAGCCATTAAGTTTAACATTAACTGCATTGACCAAAAAGTGCATTTAACTTTCATTGCGGCTGAGGTTGGTTTTCTACCACAAGTGACCTTCTGGCTTCATGAGAGAGGACAGCCTCTGATGAAGTCAGTGAAACTTCTGTATAATGCAGTGCAGTGATTAGAAAGTGTTTCAGGTAAACTGGGTGCTTTGTTAGGGAAAAGTGTTTTTAAAAAATCTGATCTCGACAAACTTAGAAACTTTTAAAAAATTGTACAAAGTGATAATTCTATTACAGTTGAAATGGATTTTTTCTGCTATTCTGTGTTTTAGATTTGCCCCCATAATCTCAGTGGATATTGAGAGGTCATTTTTTTCAATTGAAAAATGTATTATTTGACAGGAGTCTCGGATTACCTCAGAAAAATTAAAGAAACATATCTTTCCATCTCAACTATGTGTATTATGAAAAAAAAGTAATACTGCATACCGTAATTTTTATGTAATATGAAAAATATTTATGTAAGGAAATATACTGTTAGATGTGAGGAAAAACCCTGATAAAAACCTCACCCAGAAAAACTGTCCCGACCGAGGATTGACCCTGGTCCCGCTGGGTGATAAGGCAGCATGCTACCTCGAGATCACAGCGGTGGACTAGTTTAAGTATCTTAAACTTAAAAAAAGGTCTTTTTTTTTTCAAGTTTCAGTATCTTAAACTTAAAAAAAAAAAAGGCTAATCAAAGTTATTCATCCTAATCTTAAACTATTCTTCTTTTATACTCCAACAAACTGTAAAACTGTATTTTAGGTTCAAATTTCCTCATTATTATTATTATTATTATTATTATTATTATTATTATTATTATTATTATTATTATTATTATCATTGCGGGTACATGAAAATGAAATGGCAGATCTTTTAGCAAAAAAGGGCACCAAAATTTTACAGAAAACAAATCAATCCCTGCCCTACCATTCTGCAAAAATTATAATTAAAAGAAACTTCCAAAAAGAACTGATGGAGCACTTCAAATCATAAAGTAATGAGAAACCATGGGCAGCTATCTCACAGAATAAAAACCTAATACCTGAACAACCAAGACATGAAGCAGTAGCAACATTTAGACTGTTAACAGGCCATGACTACCTGGCAGGACACCTCCATAAAATTGGAATCTTCAACTCTCCAAATTGTATCCTGTGCCAAGACAATAACACTACCATGAACAAAGATCATCTTGCTAGCTGTGAGGCTCTGAAGATGTCACTTACAAGAACTCTGGCAGGACTATTGGGAAGCAAGAAAGCAAATGGAACACATCCAAGCTAATGGGCATTAGACTACTACTACTACTACTACTACATATTATTATTATTATTATTTTAAAACTCGCTCATATTGAAATACTAGGCTATGAACTTTCGTTCTATACGCTGTCACTTTATTGAGAATTACATTTTTGGCAGTGAAGCTTATATTCAGTATTTGTCATTATTCTGACAAGTGACTTATGAACAGCCATTTACTGAAGTATGCAAATATTCACTTTATAGTAATTGTCCAGAACATTTATGTTATATAACAGTTTTTTTTTTAGGGTTGACCAATGTTTTGTATCTTGTTTAATATTTATTATTATTAAGATTGGAAAACTGAATCAACGACACACTTTATGATTAATGACTACCCGCTTAGCTTAATGCATAACTTCATTCAAATGACCAGATCATTTTAGCTAATTCTGAAGATTATTTACAAAAAAGCAATATACACTCTACACCAAATAGCAAATGATTATAATCTAAATATCTCTAAAAATAAAAATCCATCACATAATACCTGCAAATTATTTAACAGTCGAATTTAAGTCAAATTTTGTTGGTGTACAGAATATCTTCTTTTGTTAATTAAATCCCATACTTCCAGTTACATTACAAGAAAACAAAGATGACAGCCCCTAGCACAATTTTAAAATTATGACTGTCGGATAAACTCCCGCTCCTAATAGTGGAATTTTGCTGATTTTTGGAGAACACCTTTTCCGTGATATTTCAGTGGCATATACAGAGTTTCGTTACAAAACATTTTTAAAAATTGCATCTGTTAGACCAGTTTTTAAATTTTTGCTTCAGGCAAACTTACTTCCCTGACTCCTAATTGTCTAACTAACTCAATCTTACTTTTCTTAATTGATTGATATATGCTGAGTTTGGTTCCGAAAAATAAAAAAAAATTGTGGCTGTTAGCCTCTTAGAGCATTAATATATATATATATATATATATATATATATATATGTGTGTGTGTGTGTGTGTGTGTGTGGAAAGAACATTTAGACATAATGGACAATACAAGATTACCGAAAAAGATCAACATCTACAAACCACATGGAAAAAGATCTTCGGGATGGCCAAGGAAACGATGGACTTGAGACTGGAACAAGTTACATTGATCTAATCCTGGAAAGGAAGAAGAAGAAGATATATGTTTAAGTATATATTATCACTGATGGTGGTTGCATAGGGTTTAGATGGAATTTCTTTAAATTAACTTCACATAAGTTTACACAAAATTTCCAAATTTACTTTATTTTGCTGATTTTTACAAATAACTTCCTGCTAATAGTCTCTCCCTTCACAATTTATTTTATTACTGAGTTTTGTACACTCATTGATGGGTTCACTTAACACATCTGCTTGGCTTCACCCTTAGATTACATTTACTCATCTACACTTTGGACATGATTACAACTGGCTCCTCCAACTCTCGCACTTCCTTATATATGCATTGATAGGAAATTCTGGAATCCTAGTCAAGACACTTCTCAAGTAGATGACTCAAGAATTAACTTTTCTGGAATGGAGGTATAGAATTTTCTCTGTGGACTTTCCGATTTGTGAGTCTTTAGCTCATGAATCCCTCTCTACTATACAAGGCGAGACCCAACTCTCTCTTTCCCCCAAAAAATTCAAAAGCTAACCCAACAATGTGTCACAATACATACATATATAAATTTTAGTCATTGTCATTTTCGGTGTCTACTAAATAGGATTAGTGAACATTTGTAAAAAAAAAAGTCAATATTTTCATGAGAACAACCTCAATAGCTACATTCTTTCAGAATTTGATGGAATTAAATAATAAAAGATAAATTTAAATGTTTTATACCTCTCCTCATAATTAATCTTCTAAAACATATAATTGAATCAAAAGCTAGTCTAATAACAAATTGATAAACAAAAGGAACTCACGGTTTGGGAAAAAATCCACATTAAAAAAAACTTATGAACTTCGAAATTCCCGCAGATTTTGACCTGATCCGGGGGTTCATTGGTCCACCAACAGAGGGAAGGAGAAGTGGTTCTTCCGACCGACATAACATCAGTTGGCTTATGTGTACTGAGGATGGGGTTGCCAAGACCCTGAAATCGCGATCTACTTAGAAGATTAATTGTGAGGAGAGGTATGAAACACTTTAATTTATCTTAAATTAAACCTCATAGTGATTTATTCCTATAAAAGTCCAATACAAATTAAATAATGTCTTCTGAAAGGGGGGGAAAAAAATCAAATCTATAAAATTGTTATTCATATTCGTGTATAGAACAAATCACCCATGTTGTATGAGGGGTAATGTTTCTTGACTCTGGTTACAAGGGTTTGGATTCAAACACAGTCAAGGTTGATGTATTTTGTATTTTTTTTAAATGGAAAAATCCAAGGGCAAGTCCTCTGGAAGAACTAAATCATGGACTCCAAATCTGAAGATTTTTGGAATCATAAAAGAACCTCGAGCCTAAATTAGACCCTCTGAGCAAATTTAATTGGCCTTTCCCAACCAAATAGTACCGTATTTTGAAATGTGAAAATTGGCTTTCCCAAACACATTATCTTTTGGTTGAGATTAGATACATTTGTTTATTTAAGTAAAATTTTATTACCTCACTTCATAATCTTCTTCTTCTTAGACTAGTTTCAAAACCTTACTTGGTTCCATCATCAGCACTTTCACGACTTCTTCATCCTGCAGAACTGCATCTTGCTCCCTCTGTTGATAGACTGAAGAACCTCGAAATAAAACCATCCTCCCCAGGAATCCCAAAGTTCATCAACCTCTCCTTTCTGTTCTTCTCAGTAGTTTGACACATGGATTGGTGAGCATACCCATGAACAGAAAAAGTTATGAGAAAGAAAAAGAGCACATAATCAATGTGTCTACAAATAATGGATTTGAAGAAAGCATAATACACAGAAAAATTAACAAGTTCAAAAGACAAAAATGTATTAATCAAGGTACGCTTCTAAAAGAAAGAGAAGAAAAAACAAAATTCAAGAAATTCACGTATCCATTGAAACACCATAAGTTTAAAAAAAATAATTTCAACATATGATTGGTTCCAAAGGGTGACTTTAGCACCATTAGATTAATTAGATCCAACAAAAATGAGAAAATAGAAGAAGAAAACAAATCAGGGATTTGTCAGATTGGATGTGTGGAATGTGAGAAAATCTACATAAGATCCAACAAAATTGAGAAAATAGAAGAAGAAAACAAATCTGGGATTTATCAGATTGGATGTGGCGAATGTGAGAAAGTGTATATAGGGAGAACAGATTGAAATTTGAAAGCCAGAGTGGAGGAGCACCTTAGGAGTGTCACAACGTTCTTATTCCATTTAACTATTTTTCTAAGGATTGAGATACTGGTCATCCCTGCTACGTCCTTCATATATTTGTTGCACTGAAATATGGAAGAGGGTTTCTTTACCTTTTTTTTATTCTCTGTTCTTTCACTGTTGTCTGATGCAATAGCTATTGCCACACTAATATAATTTTCTTGGTAGACATGTTGCAACAGATCCAGATTCGACCCAGAGAGGAATATTATTGTTTATTCTAATTTTAAATGATTTGAGGGAGAGATATTATACAGGGGACAACTGGAAAATATTAGTTCTGGATAGCATTTATGAGGAGCTTATAAACACGTGGCCCTGAACCTGTAAGTTATTTAGTTAGTTATATGCAATTCAAAACCATATTTAATAAACTCAATACAAGTTAATTCATATAGATAATGAATAAACATAAATCTGTAGATTTAAATCCTGAAAATTCAGTTCCTACTAACTTACTAACTTCAAACTACTTTTTTCTGTCATTTGGAAATTTAAAAAAAAGAGAGGGGTACAAAGACAACTAGAAATTATAGTACAGTGATGAGAAAAACAAAATTTCACATCTCTTTCAAAAGCAAAGAGACAGATAAAATCAAATCCCATGTAAAAATGAAATTTTCCGTGGCCCCTCACCAATGTGTTAAGAAATTAAAATAAAGCAGTGGAATGAATGGCTTTACAGCTATTGAAGAAATTGCTAAGAAGTAAAAAAAAAACAAACAAACATGGAATGAAGTAAAGGAGTTGGCGAGAAATAAGGTCTGATGGAAATACTTTGTGAATGCCATATGCTCCTTGTAAGGAGATTGATTGATTTTTACTGTCTTCCTTTTTAATTAGATTAACTACACATCTCATCCTCCTTGTTGAAAATATTAGCTTTGTTGTGAAGAATAACATTCAAAATTCAGAGGAAATTTGGTATAACGGATGAATACACAGAGGACAGAAAACAATGGAGAACTTTAATTAAGGATAATTTGTGAATGTTTGTTACAAACTGATAGTCTATAAACGCATAGTCTTTTATGTATTTTTTAAAAACTCATTACTAAGATTGGTTGGAGAAAAACCTCAATGATGAGGAAAATTTTCAAAATGATTGAATGAGTGTGAAGCATCCTCAATTCTTATCCCTATTAGATTGATCATTAGCTTGTTTTCTTCCCTTAATGTAAATGATCACATTTCATAGAGTACCACATAAAAATTAAATTATTTTATAAATTTGAATCTTTAGATACTTTGGTATATGACTTTATGGCATAAGTAGTTAGTAGACACTCACCTCTCACAGGGATCTCGAGATTGAGTCTCGGTCACTCCATGTGGGTTTCATGATGAACGAAATGGAGATTGGGCATATTTTTCTTGGGGTTTCTCCCATTTTCCCCTGCCACAAATTTCATTCCACCATTTCTCCATACTCATCTTGTCCATTTTGTTCATCTGCCCCTGTGATGGTGCATCAGGCATGGTCGACCAGCACCCTTGTCATTCACAATCCTATATAAAATTTAGGGACTTCATCTCATCTTATCCCTTGACCTGACCCTGAGTTGGACATGTGTTGAGGATATTATATTTTTATTCTTAGGGGATAATTGAAAAATATTAGCTTAGGATAGGGATATATTGAGAGCTTATGTCTGTGTGTCCATGAACATTTGGGTTCGATAGTGCCAGTGAATTAATTTAGTTAGATTCTTAGGCAGGAGACATTAAACTGAATCATTAATACATTTTTTTGCTTTAAGTTGGTTTTAAATTCTTTATGTGTAATTTTGTTCTGTTAACAATTGTCCTAGACTATTTAACTCATGCCCCAAATGGTAGTCAATGACCAATCATGTTTCAATGAGTTTTGTTTTATAACCAAGAGTTTTGTTTTATAACCAATGACAATTGTGACACCTCACTCTTTATCAGCTCCTGCTTTTGTGATAAAGAAAGCACCTCCTTTTTGATATTCAGAACAGGTCAGAGAATTATTTTTCTCGAACAAACACATTGCATGTAGCAAATAATGAACAGATTCCATGATTTTACTTAGTTGTTTACTAAAACAATAAATGAATAACCTATAATGTTGGTTATAATATACAGTTTGATGTGTTTCATTATTTCTCCACTAGGGTGCATTCTTACAATATTGTGATCCTATTTGGCAATAAATAATATGATCAAGTTGCAGTGAATATACATAACTTCACATTTCTGATTTGTTTTCAATCATCGTCATTTACGTTAAATATATAAATATTTCAAAATGCTGGTGACTATATTTAAATAATGATTTTTGAGTAAACAGGTTAATTTTATTTGTTAAATAATCCGAAAAAATGCCACTCTTGATTTCCAAATCCTCTAGATAAGTTCACAAATCACAAAATATATAACTTCACATTTCTGATTTGTTTTCAATCATCGTCATTTACATTAAATATATAAATATTTCAAAATGCTGGTGACTATATTTAAATAATGATTTTTGAGTAAACAGGTTAATTTTATTTGTTAAATAATCCTAACAAATGCCACTCTTGATTTCCAAATCTTCTAGATAAATTCACAAGTCACAAAATATATAACTTCACATTTCTGATTTGTTTTCAATCATCGTCGTTTACATTAAATATATAAATATTTCAAAATGCCGGTAACTATATTTAAATAATGATTTTTGAGTAAACAGGTTAATTTTATTTGTTAAATAATCCTAACAAATGCCACTCTTGATTTCCAAATCTTCTAGATAAGTTCACAAGTCACAAAATATATAACTTCACATTTCTGATTTGTTTTCAATCATCGCCGTTTACATTAAATATATAAATATTTCAAAATGCCGGTAACTATATTTAAATAATGATTTTTGAGTAAACAGGTTAATTTTATTTGTTAAATAATCCTAAAAATGCCACTCTTAATTTCCAAATCTTCTAGATAAATTCACAAGTCACGAAGTACATAACTTCACATTACTGATTTGTTTTCAATCATCGTTGTTTACATTAAATATATAAATATTTCAAAATGCTGGTGACTATATTTAAATAATGATTTTTGAGTAAACAGGTTAATTTTATTTGTTAAATAATCCTAACAAATGCCACTCTTGATTTCCAAATCCTCTAGATAAGTTCACAAATCACAAAATATATAACTTCACATTTCTGATTTGTTTTCAATCATCATTACATTAAATATATAAATATTTCAAAATGCTGGTGACTATATTTAAATAATAATTTTTGAGTAAACAGGTTAATTTTATTTGTTAAATAATCCTAACAAATGCCACTCTTGATTTCCAAATCTTCTAGATAAGTTCACAAGTCACAAAATATATAACTTCACATTTCTGATTTGTTTTCAATCATCGTCGTTTACATTAAATATATAAATATTTCAAAATGCCGGTAACTATATTTAAATAATGATTTTTGAGTAAACAGGTTAATTTTATTTGTTAAATAATCCTAACAAATGCCACTCTTAATTTCCAAATCTTCTAGATAAATTCACAAGTCACGAAATACATAACTTCACATTACTGATTTGTTTTCAATCATCGTCGTTTACATTAAATATATAAATATTTCAAAATGCCGGTAACTATATTTAAATAATATTTTTGAGTAAACAGGTTAATTTTATTTGTTAAATAATCCTAACAAATGCCACTCTTGATTTCCAAATCTTCTAGATAAGTTCACAAGTCACAAAATATATAACTTCACATTTCTGATTTGTTTTCAATCATCGTCGTTTACATTAAATATATAAATATTTCAAAATGCCGGTAACTATATTTAAATAATGATTTTTGAGTAAACAGGTTAATTTTATTTGTTAAATAATCCTAACAAATGCCACTCTTGATTTCCAAATCTTCTAGATAAGTTCACAAGTCACAAAATATATAACTTCACATTTCTGATTTGTTTTCAATCATCGTCGTTTACATTAAATATATAAATATTTCAAAATGCCGGTAACTATATTTAAATAATGATTTTTGAGTAAACAGGTTAATTTTATTTGTTAAATAATCCTAACAAATGCCACTCTTAATTTCCAAATCTTCTAGATAAATTCACAAGTCACGAAATACATAACTTCACATTACTGATTTGTTTTCAATCATCGTCGTTTACATTAAATATATAAATATTTCAAAATGCCGGTAACTATATTTAAATAATGATTTTTGAGTAAACAGGTTAATTTTATTTGTTAAATAATCCTAACAAATGCCACTCTTGATTTCCAAATCCTCTAGATAAATTCACGAGTCACTTATCAATGATTTGGAAATCACTCATGACATTACTTATGGTAATTCAGTGTTTTCAGTTTTTCATAATTATTCTTTTAGGTTACTTATGGATGATAGACCATTTTGGTGGGTCCAAGAAACAAGCATTTATAAAAAAGGATTCCGACCTGTTCTTCGACAGACTCCACTTACTTGTGAAACTGGACCTGGATCACCTTCAGGCCATGTTCAAGGTTTATCATCTGTGTTGTATGTAGTGTTAAAGCATGTAGTTGATTCATATGTGATACCAAATGAAAAATTGAGTGACTGTAAGAAGCTGACTCTAAAATGCATTTTTTGGACATTATATATGGTTCTTGTAGTACTTGTAGGAATGTCAAGACTGTACACTGCAACACACTTTCCTCATCAGACTTTACTTGGATTTTTTGCTGGTGAGTAGAATTATTTTTGTTGGATTCCATAAATTCTGAAATTGCCAAATTTTAAAAAGGAATTACCCTTTGAACAGAATATATTTATTAATGATATAGACTGAACCAAAGATATTTAGTAACCAATTCACTGGCACCTAAGAATCCACAGGTACATCATCACATGGACAAAACTCTCCATACATTCCTATCCTGAGTCAATATTTTCCAACCATCCTCTCTATGATTTACCTCCCTCAAATCATGGTATTCTCCCACCTCATTTGTGGCATTCCTACTAGCTGCTTTCCCTCTGGTTTTTCTACAAGGAGTTTCCATGCCCTCTTTCATTTCCCATTTGTGCCACATGCCCTGCCCATCACAGTCTATGAGACTTAACTGTTCTTATTACATTTGGCTTTGCAAAAAGATAATGTATTTTAAGATTAAGTTTAACCTCATAGTGATTTTTTTCCTATAAAAGTACAATCATGTATCTTCTCGATTCACCTAGGCCAGTTCGTCTCTCTTTGGTACAAACATTTTCCTAAGAACTTTATTTCTCAAATCTTTTCTCCTACCTAGAAGTAAGAGTCATGTTTCACATCCATGTAACTGGGAAAATAAGGGTTTCATATATTAAGGAAGATTTAAATTAAAATTTTTATTATTCCTCACCTCATATCCAGTCTTCTAATTAAACTGGTTACAAAACCTAGGCGGTTTCTTCTTCTTTTCCTATAATAGTTCAATTTTATATAATTTCAGTTTAATTTTTTTTAGAGAAGTTGGGATGACAAGAGTCCCTGTAATGCGTAATAGCATGCATTTCCAGAATTGAGTCTCTGTTTAATTTCTTTGTGCACCTCATTCCTGTTTGTGATTATTGTTCCTAGGTATATGAATTCAGCCACTTCTTCAAAATATCCTTACTTTGTTAATAACTGTCCATTTCTGTTATATACTGAATTTCTATGTATGATCAACTGATCATATATTTAGTTTTCTTGAGGTTTACTTCCAGCCCCAATTTCTTAGTGTTACTCAATAGAGTATGCATGTTGGGCCTTAGTATCTTCTCACTATTGCATAATAATACTAACCATCAGCATAAAGTAACAGCTTATTAATACCATTGAGTTGTGGGCCTTCTTCATCCTCTAACGATTTGATGACATGCTCTAGTGATAGTGCATCTCCTTGATTTTAACTCATTGTTCATTTCAAAAGTAGTTAATGAAATTGAAGCTTCATGGTAATTTTTCGGTATCTTGCACTAATTATTAAAAAAGAGAGATAATAATTAATCAAATCATAGAAAAACAGTTTCTTATTCTTTGAAACTCATATTCTTCATGAAGACAATCTCAATCTTCATCATACTCATGTAAAAACGTGGGTTATAATATGATATGCTTTACTATTATTATGGAATATGAAGGCACTCTAAAAATGTGAAAATGATTCAAACTAATATTTTGATGAAGGGAGAACTGACACATTTTAAAACAACACTCATTTGAAGGTTTGCCTTCATGCCCCATTGAAATGTTGAATTAGCATATCTAAAGCTTACAACTCTATGATATTGCTAAGCTGTTAGTATATGCTATTGATGTAGTATTATTAGGCAATAGTGAGGAAATACGAAGGGCCAACATATATATTCTATTGAATAACTTTAAGAATTGGGGCTGAAAGTAAACATCAATCATCATCATCCATGCAAGTATTAGGCCGTGTGGCCTGTTACGGTCTCAAAGAGGAATTTTCCATCCAGCGCTTTTTGGACTCCCAGCGATCTTTTGCCTTGGGGCCAGTAGCGACGTATGTCTTTTGGTATTCTATGAGACAGTATTTGTTGAAGATGGGCTTTCCAGTTGTTCTGGTAGTTTTATATATGGTGAAGAATGGGTTCTACATCCAACTCTTCCATAATTTCCTCATTTCTTTTATGGTCCCACTTTGTGTAGCCTGCTGTATGGCGCCTAAATCACATCTCATTTGCTGTTATTCGGTTTTCATCTCTTCTTTGTATTGTCCATGCTTCACTACCATATCTTAATACTGGTCTTGCGAGAACCTTATAAAGCCGTAATCTTGTGTTCTTCTGTAATTAACCCTGTTGTTTTTGTAAAATTTGTGATTTTCTTTGGTATATCAGCTTCATCTTGAAATATTAAATTATAACCCAAATAATTAAATTTGTTTACTCATTATAGAATTTCACCATCCAAAACAGTTTTGCTAGGTATAGGGTATTTACCACAAAAGGCCATTACTTTAGTTTTGTTTGTATTGATTTCCATATTGTACCTTTTTGCAATTATATTAAAATTGTGTGTAGAATACTGTAAATCTGTTTCTGTTGGAGCTATTAATACCAAATCATATGCAAAAAGCAAGGAGTCTATTTTATGGTTTCTATTAATTTGGATAGAACCGTGTCTCATCTGTTGCCAATCTTGTAGTATTCTATCCATGTATATGATAAAGAGCAAGGGCGAGAGGCCACATCCTTGTCTTACGCCCCTATTAATTTCGGTCCATTCTGTTTGTGTGTTATTGATTCGAACTGAAATCAAATTTGTTTTATAGATATTGTAAAAATTTAAAATATGCTGTTGTGGTAGATTGTTGTCAGCTAAAATTTCCAACAGTTTATTTCTATTGATTTTGTCCAAGGCTTTTTTGAAGTCCACAAAAGCTAAATGTGTTTCTACGTTGAACTCCCTGTGTTTTTCTATTAATAATTTCATGGAGAAATAACCATCACAGCAGGATTGACCTTTACAAAAGCCATTCTAATTAACATCAATAAAACTAAATATATGGTCACTTATAGAAATACAGTAATAATGAAAATGGACAATTAATGACAAATGAAGAAAATTTTGAATAAGTGCCTGAATTCAAATACTTAGGAACAATAATTACAAACAGGAATGATATATAGAAAGAAATTAAACCTATATTCAATTATGGAAATGCATGCTATTAAGCATTTCAGAGACTTTTGTCATCCCAACTTCTCTCAAAAAATGTTAAACTGAAAATATATAAAGCTGTTATTCTTCCAGTTATAAGTTATTACATTAATGCAAAATTTAGACTCTTACTTTAAGGGAAGAGAGAAGATTGTAAGTATTTGAGAATAAAGTTGTTAGGAAAATATTTGGGCCAACAGGCAGGTGAGTGGAGAAGGTGAATGAGCTACATAATTTTTATGGGAAACGAGATGTAATATGAACAGTTAAGTCTCATAGACTGCAATGGAGAAGACATGTGGTACGAATGGGGAATGAAAGAGGGGCATGAAAATTCCATGTAGGAAAACTAAAGGGAAAGCACAAGAATAAGGTGGAAGAATAACATTAACCATGTCTTAAAGAAGACATGGCTCCGTTTGAAAAAGAAAAATATATATTTCCTGAAAGGGCACAAAAAATGAATAATCCAGGTGTAAACTGTAAGTTTCTTCGACAAGTAGTTACCGAGAAAAACAAATTTCAAATTTAGTTTTTCAATTCAACACCCATTGCTATTTTGATTGCAGCAGACGATCCTATGACATCACTGGTTGCATTCCCTAATGTTTGCACACAGCGTTGATTCAGGTTTAGTGTTCAGATGATGTTACATGTGCATTTGCAAGTGTTGAGTGATAATATATTAGTGAATAGGTTGTTCAAGAAGTTCTAGTTTAATGTGAAATGTGAGGGAAAAAAATCTTGCACCCTCATTTTAAGTAGTACAGTAATGTAGCATAGTGGTTAAGGCACTGAGCTACAAGCCGGAGGGTCGAGGGTTCAAGTTCCGGTGGGGGTCAGGATTTTTAAACTGACCCAAACCCTCTGGCGGCACTATGGCCCTGGGGTTGACTCAGCCTCTAATGGAAATGAGTACCAGACACTTGTTCTGGGGATAAAGGCGGCCATCACGCAGGGCTGACAACCCAGCTGACATAAAGTGGCAATTGTCTAGAAAAAGTGGGAGCCTTAACCTCCTACTACCCCAAGGGCCTCCGGGCCTGTTGTGGGATCACTTTACAGTAATATTAAACATTATATGACTAATATTCACAGATTTCAAATGTATTTGTTGCTATGATGGAAGATTCATCTTTGAGAATAATATATATATATATATATATATATATATATATATATATATATATATATAAAGAGAAGAAAATTTTCATTCATTCAATTTGAGAATTTTCCTCATCATTGAGGGTTTTCTCCAACCAATCTTAGTAATTAACATGAAATTTAAAAAAATACATAAATGACTATGAACTTATAGACTACCAGTTTCTAACAAACATTCATAAATTTAAGTTACGTTGAAAGAAAAAATAAACAAAATTCATAAATTTCCCTTAAATAAAGTTCTCCATCATTCTCTGTCCTCTGTGTCTTCATCTGGAAGAAATTTTTGAAACGAAAAATATTTTTTGAACTAATTTATCATAAATAATTTTTCATAATTAGAGAAAAGCAAATACTCTCCCAGATAAAGCACTTGTATGAGTATATTTGAGTAAATATTGTACTTTTTTATTTATATATATATCTGTGATCTTTTTTTCTTCACGCAATGCGAATTATGTTTTTTTAACACTCTTGAATAAAATACTTATGTACTGTGATTGTCACATGTGGATGTGAAGGGCCAGCAGCCGGATGGTAAAAGGGCAACCGCTGAAAAGTGGAAAGACCCTCAATCGGAAGATGTAACGCCTACTTACCATATGATGGACTGATACTCCTTATATTCTCAGTATTATCCATAAAAACACAAATTGTAGTGACTATTTAACTCATGCCCCAAATGGGAATCAGTGACCAATCACATTTCAATGATTTTTGATTTACAACCAATCACAGTCGTGTTTCGCCTAGAATTTACCAACTAAAGTTTATCATAATAAAGAAAGCGCCTCCTTTTTAACATTCTGATTAGGTCATAGCATTATTTTGCAGTGACTGACTCCAAGAAATACGGCTACCAGATTGTATATATAGTGTATGAATGTCAACACGTAGCGCATGCAGGAGTTAAAAACATCTGTAGCAA